>JANZXP010000005.1:37768180-37786010 GCA_027576715.1 Erythroxylum flavicans
ACGTAGAGCTATGCTCCGTGATTCTGTCTGATTGAGCCCTATGGGCCAATATTTGTATAAGTCTGTGAGAGGCATTCAGTCACAACAATAAGAAAGAAAGTGAATCTTATGTGCATTGCTGATGCATGATATATATAATTATAAGTGTTAAATGTGCAACGTGACATGGTTGATCTAGTGTATGTGATCTAATGTGATATATGTTATGTATAATAACGTGATGCATGAATTGAGTGAATCGTCGATGATGGTTACCTCATTGAGTTCGCAAAACTCACCAAAATTGCAATGTTGCCTTTTTAGGACCGAGAGATGACTCTATTAAGTGAGAGACTCTATGTGATTTTTGCAAGAGAGTTCATGGCTCAAAGGTCGGTCAGCTGGGAATTTTGGATAGCTTAGATAGACTTGTATATTTTCCTCATTCATTTAGTACTTTTGTTCTAGGTTTAATGATGTACATATAGTATGTGTTTGAAGGACAATGTAGACTTTCGAGTTATGAAATGAAATGAGGAAAAGGTTGGGTTTTAAAATACTGTTGTTTCCTTATGATGCTTTTTGATGAATAATAATATGATGCCATGTGAAGTTTAAGTAGTGTTCGAACGTAGTTTTCCCTTATCGTAAGATATGTATCAAAATGACCTTCGGGCGTCTCGGTGTGTACCGTGCGGTAAGGGGGGCGCTACATTAAACCTCAACGAGTGAAAAAGAGCCTCGAGCTCAAAAGTGATTCAGAACCTCAGGCTCAATGTTTAATGAGCCCTATATGGGATAGTTATCAATAAGCCCGGTATCCAAAATGGATACGGGACAGTTCAGGCACTCGGTCATAACAACGTAATAATTGGAAAAAAATCTTATAAGCATTCCATGTGCATTTGCTTAAGTATGTTTAATTCATTGAAATGTAATTTGCCTATGCTTAAGTGAAAATGTGATACTGATATAAAGTACAATTTTGTGAAATATGTGTTATGTGAAATGTTGTGTTGCATGAATTGAGTGGACCATCGATGATAGTTACCCCATTGAGTTCGCAAAACTCACCAAAATTGCAACGTTGTCTTTTCAGGACCGAGAGACAACTCTAGCTACCGAGAGGCTCTATCAACCGTGTAGATTGTGATTTGGCAAGAGAAATCATGGCTCAAAAGTCGATCAACTAGGATTTTTGGACATATTAGATAGACTTTGTATATTTTCCTCTTTCATGTAGTAATTTTGTCCTAGGTTTTGATGATGTACATGTAGTAAGTGTTGAAAGATACAATGTAGACTTTCGATTTTGTGAAATAAAACGAGGAAAAGGTTGGTTTTAAAATATATTGTGATTTTCTTATGATGCTTTATAAGTGAGTAATGATATGATGCCTTGTGAAGTGAATGTAGCGATTGAACGTAGCTCACCCTTATCATAGGATATATATCGGAATGACCTCCGAGCGTCCCAGTGTGTACCCTGCAGTCAGGGGGCGCTACATAAACACGCATAGTTTTGTTGAGTATGTCTTTTCATTTGTGGAAGGTAAAATAAATATTTGATTTTTGTTTTGTTACATCCTAACTTCCATTATGTTTGTTGGGCACTCCCTTTCTCTTCTGGTTTGTTAATTGCTAATGTTTGACTCCACTTAAAGCAAAACCGCTCTTTTTTAATACACATACTCACTCATATTTTTCTTTTTCTTCATGGGCTCTTTTCATTCATTTTCTTCTTGTCTTCTTCATTATTGTTTTCTCAATAAACATTTTTTATTGTATTTGTTTGAGGGTTGGACTTAGTGGTGACTTTGATATGGTTGCTTGTGGTAATCTTGGAGCTTTGTGCTCCCACAACAAGAGAGGGAAAGAGTTGGGGTTGTTGTTCTCCACTATTTTCTTGCGCTGGTTTGGGTCTTTAGTTCTGCCCCTAGTGGTTGGGCTTACACCGTTTAGAGAGTGGAATTGGTCATGGGGTGATGAGGTTAGTATGAATTTTGTGGTCAATTCTTAATGAACTGAGTATTCCAAAGAAACCTCTCCCCTGTCTTTACCTATTCCACACGCCTTCTCTTTCTCTTGGACAAGTAACCCCTCGTACCATCAACCCATAAAATTTGTCACTCACCCAACATAGCACTCCTCAATCACGCAGCATCTAGCACTTCCTAGAATGACTCAAGAGCTAGCAATGGAAGGCTAGAAGACTCAAGAGCTAGCAATGACAGACAGATAGCTCCTTCGTGAACATTGAAGACAAAGGCCTCCATGGCAGTTCCCGTGGAAGAAGCCGTTGCGACTCTTTCCACGTTCTCTCTTAAGGTGCCCTTTCTTTGTTTCCTTTTCCACTGAAATAACTTAGGAAGGTTCTGCTCATTTTGGGTTCAATTGAGATCGTTTTGGTGATTTATTTCATTATATTTTGAAACGATGTCGCTATTCACACTCGTCTTCAGGAGTCTGAATCTTATCCCACTTCAGATTTCTTATTTTTTGTGCGGAATACTCTACTGGATGTTTCTTAGTTTGACATTTATTTTCTGGAAAAACGTCTCCTTTTCTTCTTGACAATGTTCTTCTTTTTATGAAAGTATGAGCAGCCAGAGGTGCAAGGATAGCCTTTCTGGTGTCGACTGATAGAGGGGTAACTAATAGTCTAGTTGGCATGCTTTGTGATTGTTATATTCTTCTTTTTCCTTTTAACATAAACAGGTCTAAATAGTATTTTTGGGCTGCTAATCTAAACCAAAGAAGTTGACTTTCATTTCGTTTCCTTGTTCTACATTATCTGAATTTTATTATACATTATTTTTCATTTCTTTATAAGCTTGAAAGGACTTGTTTTCCTTTTTCATCATATTTTCTGAAACCTACGTTTCTATTTTCCATGGAAATCCACTTGGAAGACCTGTATTCCGTTTAAAGTTACATTTTGCACTAGGGTGGCATAATTAACAAGAGCTTAAAGGAGGGAGTCAATTTGACTGATAATATTTACTAATTTTACCCTTTTTCTACTCTATTCGTTCAACACATACACATGTACCTACACTCAAACTTATAAACATTTCAGACAGTGTCCCATTTGATAAATGGAATTTACTTATTATGTAGAATATACCAATGTTTTTGCATACTGCTTATCACTATCGGAAGACACAAAAGCTCTCAATCAGCTGGTATGCATTTGCTTCTTAATTCATTTTTTTCAAGTAAACAAGATTATTGCTTCTCTTATACTTCTACCCATTTTTTAGAACATTCACACAAGTCAGTGTTCATTGGCAAGATATTGATTCAATGAGAGATGAGTTAGATCATTTACAGGTGTAACATCCCATCATCCCGTGAGTAGGGTTAGAAACCTATGATACTACATATGAGAGTTTACTAAGAATTTAGAAGTGCATTTCATGCATCATATGGCATACACAGACATGTGAATAATGTTGTCACTCATTAAATAATTGCAAATGCATTCATTGACATTTTCCAGGTATAAGTGATTTTAATTTGATTAAAATGAGAATTGTGGATTAAATGTCTTAAAAATTGAATTGGTGTGTAGTAAAATTGATTTAGTATTTTTGATGACATTTTGGACATTTCAAAAATTTCTGAATATTTGGAGTATTTTAGACTAAGAAAAATATAGAAATAAGAGACAAATGGAAATGTGACAACTAGATTAGTAAGTTATTGACAAATGGACTAATTATGGAGTGACAAATGGACCCATTACTGTGTGACATGAGGACCAATAGCTAAGGAACAAATGGTAGCATAACTAGTGGACAAATGTAGCACATGCATTGGAGACATATGTCAAGACCTAAAAGGGACACCTAAGTCATGTTTTTGGTACGGAGATTTCTACAATTCTTTTGGCTTGTTCATCACCGAAACACCAAAACTTTTTCCTTGCTCTCTATCACCGAAGCACCTAGCTGGATATTTTTGTGTTATAGACTTACCCACGTTACTCCATGCAAAGAAAACATTCCAGTCCATATTTTATTCTGTTTTTCTCTATTCTTGTCTTTGTTTCATCCACCGAAGCCTCTCATTTGCTATCCCCATTTTTGGAATTTTACTGAAGGATTTGAAGTGTAAATCAAGTAAGTTATGCTTTGAGTTTTATGGTAATGTAAATGACTTTTGATGATGTTTTCATGTTTGAAAATGGATGCAAGCGTGAATGGTGTAGCAAGATGAGTGAATGCATGCATGAGTGGTGTAGGGAGAAGCAATTTCTAAGATATAAGTAAAGTAATGAAGGAGTTAAATCAGTAGAAAATGTGTAGAAGTGTATAAAGGATTGTGATAATTGAAGTTAAATGAAGATTAGTGAAGTGCAGAAAATGTGATATGTAAAAATATGAATTAGGTTCTGTTTTTGTGCTGTGATTATTCATGAACTTGTGAATTATATATAGAGATTACTAAACTAAAAATTGAGCTATAAATGAATCATCAACTTGAAAGGATAGATAAATGATAGAGAAGTAATAGAACATTGACAATGAATTGTGATGGAGTATGTTATATGCAGCATTTTACTGAACATACATTTATATTTTGGCCATAACTTGATCTGTGAATATCCAAATTGGATGATGAATTTTGTTCTAGAGTAAACTAAAGACATATGGCTACATTTTTCATAGAGGAATCGAATTTGAATTATATCCTTAAGAGTCTTGAAATTTGGCTTGAAGTTGAGAATTGTGTGCTGTCAAGGTATGAGAACAGTATGGAGTATTTTGACTACAACTTACACGATACTGAACCAAAATGTATGAATTTAATGTCATTAGAAACGTAAGACATAAGAGGAACATTTTATTAGAAGAAAGTGTTGCCTAAAAACTTATATTTCTAGGTCAAAAATGGCAAGAAAGAAGGAAGAAAATACTGCAGGTTGGAGGAGAAGCACGATCATGCTTCTACACGATCGTGACTTTTGATGAAAGTCACGATCGTGCAGACCTGTAAGGCTATATCAAAGGGTATTTGTTTGGATGTTTTTCAACCTAATTCAAGTAAGGATGTTACCATATGAGGTATGTAGGTTTAAATGAGAACTTAAATGATTGTAGTTGGTATTAAATGAGGGGATTAAAGTGAGTAAAGAGTGTTAGAGATTAAAGAATGTTTGGAAGTTGTTGTAATTGCTTATAAAGTGTATTAAGGGAACATACCCGAAAAGTTGTCACTAAACATGCATAATACATGATACATTCATGAATGTGCTTATGATTGACTATTTATCTAAATGTGTAAATTTTGTATATGCTTGCACTTTATAGAAGAACACATTAAGCGACCGCTTCCAGACATTGTCAGGACTTCAAGGCAATAACCTGAAAGAAGCAATAGTGAGTAACCTAAGATGGTCTCACCTTGATTTTTTGTTAAATTATGTACTGAATTATTGTGATGAGTATATACTGAATTCTGAACATTCAATGTCCAAGGCGTTTTGATGAATGAATAGAACATTGGAAGTGCTACTTGAATGTGAATGTGATTGAATAAATGATTCTCAACTATTATGTTGAATGCCGGACTAAAAGGTCGATGAAAAATGTGAATGAGAAAGAATGCGAATGCGACAAAATGGATACGTATGGTGCATTTCATTAGATGAATGCATGAAATATAAAGGTAATTATGACCAGAGTCGCTAGTGAAAAAGAGCTTAAAGCTTAGACATCTATGGTAAGAGCCTATGGCTCAATATGTATAAAGAGCCCTATATCCCCAATAGATAAGGGATAGTATGATAGAGCCTAGTATCCAAAATGAATATGGGACAGTGAAAAAGGCACTCGATCACAACAACGTAATTAAATGAAGTTGAGTCTCATAAGCATTATATATACATATGATATGAATAAATTGAATGATTGCAATGTTTCGAGGACTTTTATTTTACGATATGTGTGACTGATTATCGATGATTTTAATCTCCATAATTGTAATTGAATGGTGAATTGTATGGATTCTGAAATGTACTCTATGTGAACAAAGAGTTTCTTGATATTACATGATGAAAATTGAGAAAATGTGAATTATGTGACGACATAAATTGTGTGTTGCATGTAAAAGTGAACCATCGAGGATGGTTACTCAACTGAGTTTGCAAAACTCATCCAAATTGCAATGTTGATATTTTTAGGTTCGAGAGAGTGACGACATAGCTTCTAAGCCTACTTAGAAGAGATTTTGTATAGCTGTTGGATAGAGGACATGGCTCAAAAGTCGGTCAGCTAGGACTGAAGGATTAGTTTAATTTTTGTTTAATTCCTCATACATATAGCATACTTAGTAAACAGAGCTGTGACTTTGATAGGCTGATATTATATAAGCATGGATGATGGTTGTAATGCTACATTGTAAATATGGTATATGAAATGATATGAGAAAAATTTTGGGTTTCAAACATTATGTTAATTATGAAGTAGTTATGATGCCATGCTATATAGTGAAAGTGTAATAGTTAGCACACCATTTCTGACGGGTATGTACACATTCATCCAAAGGGTGTACGTGTGCATGTTGGATGGGGGTGGGGTGTTAAAAAATAGTATAACTATAGGAGCTCAATGTTGTGGCCTGTGATTGCTCTGTCACACCCAAACCCATCGCTTTATCATGCCCAAACCCATCAATACATTTTTGGGTGTTTTATCACCCACCCTTCTAGTTAAAGGTTGGATCAAAGGCCAATGACTCTGAACTTGTTAATGAGACCCAAAAACATGCATACACACAATGCCTTCTTGAATAGATCTATGAGCTATTCCTTTATATTCATGTGTCTTAGCTTAGGAAACCCTAAACTCACGCAATCTTGAACCAAATGTAGATCAATCTCAAGGTGCTTCATCCTCTTATAAAAGACAGGTTTTTCAAGATGTAGATGGTGGCTTGGTTGTCACAATATAGAGGTATAGGTTTTTGAATCTTAATCCTAAAGGTTTTAAGTAATTGCGTTATCCATTTCACTTCACAAGTTGTTGAGGTTAAGCTTCTATACTCCGATTCAGCTAACGAGCAACTCACTATTGTTTGTTTCTTCATGTTCTAGGAGATCAGAGACCTCCTGAGGAACACGCAGAAGACCGTTAAGGAGTGTCTGGAGAAGACACAACTTCCCCAATCCGAGTCAGAATAAGCTACAAGGTGAGGGCATTCATCTGTTGCTTAAAAAATCCCTAAATTATAGGTTCCCTTAAGCTATTTCAACACTCGTTTAGCTGCTTCCCAGTGTGTTAGTATAGGGTTGCTTATAAACTGGCTTAGTTGTTGTGTCACGTATGTAATATCAGGCATAGTGAAGCTTAACTATTGTAATCTTCCAATTAATCTTCTGTATATTTCTGGTTTATCTAGTGGCTCACCTTCTTCAATGGTTAATTTTGTTCCAGGGACAATAGGTTTTGTACAAGGTGTACAGTTTAATAAATTGGTTTCTTGCAAAATATTTTTGATGTATTTGCCCTGAGTAAGTATCATCCCATCTGTTGCTCTTGCTATTTCGATTCCTAAGAAAAATTTTGCATATCCCAGATCCTTAATTGTGAATTCTGCATTCAATTCCCTCTTCACTAATTCCAATCATTCTTCATTAGCACCTATCATTAAAATATCATCCACGTAGATGATTACTGCCATAAAGTCATCTCATGTGCCCTTAGTGTATAGGTAGTGATCTGCTTCTGATTTAGTGAACCATATTGAGTATAGTTTTGAAGATAACTCTTTATTCCACCGCCTACCCACCTATTTTAAACTATAGATGGATTTGATTAACTTGCATACCTATCCATTCATAGCTTTAGTATAGCCTTGTAGGGGTAGCATATATAGCTCCTCTTCAAGGTTACCATGAAAAAAAGCATAATTAGTGTCACATTGATGGATTGGCCATTGCTTAGAGGTAGTAATGGCCAAGAACATCCTTATAGTCATAACCTTTGCCATTGGAGAGAAGACTTCCGAGTAATTAGCTCCTTCCTTTTGGCTAAAACCTTTTACCTCAAGTCTGGATTTCAATTTATCTAGTATGCCATCTGTATTGTGCTTCACTTTATATACCCATTTCAAGGCTATAGCCTTCTTTCCTCTAGGTAACTCTGTAAGTTTCCAAGTTTCAATTTTCTCTAATGTAAATAGTTGCTCATTCATAGACTTTACCCATTTTTCATTTTTACTGGCAGTTTCATAGGATAAAGGCTCAAAAATTCTAGAAACGTTATCTATAAAATTGTTGTAATCATTGCTATGTTGGATGTTCAATACCCTTAACCTTTCTTCATTTGCTTCTGTAGGAAAATAAACGTATAATGCTACATTGTTATCATCAAAAGAGTGAATGGACTGATGTGCTGTGGTGTGAAGGACATAATCTCGTAGGTATTTAGGAGTCATGTGTATTCTGTTGCTTTTCCTTTGTGTGGGAGCAGTAGGTAATGTATTTTGGTCTAGTGGGTTGTTTAGTGATGCATAGTCAGGTATGTAGGGACTTGGTTTTGAATTGTTGCCACATTGCTCGGTAAGTTGTATGGTTGTC
This sequence comes from Erythroxylum flavicans, assembly GCA_027576715.1. Lineage (NCBI taxonomy): Eukaryota > Viridiplantae > Streptophyta > Magnoliopsida > Malpighiales > Erythroxylaceae > Erythroxylum > Erythroxylum flavicans. The sequence goes on from JANZXP010000005.1 coordinate 37,776,744, forward strand.
ATGGTAGGTGTTTGTGTAGGATATTTTGTGTCTGTATTGGTTAAAGTACTTGTGAATGAAGGTTCTAGGTTTTGTGTAGTGCTTGTAACATTTTCTGCAAATGGGAAGTCACTTTCAAAGAACACAACATCTCTTGACACGAATTCTATTTTAGTATCCAAATCTATAACTCTATAGGCCTTGTAATCTGGCATATACCCAAGGAAAATGCATCTTTTTGACCTAGGATCTAGTTTTGTTCTACTTGGAGTTTTGTCTAAGGCAAACCAAAGGCAGCCAAAGATTTTTAGATGTTCATAGTTAGGTTTTCTGTGCTGCAGTTTCTCAAAAGGACTCACCCACCCTAGGATTTTGGTTGGGATTCAGTTGATGAGGTATGTAGCTATTAATAGGGCCTCTCTCCAATATCCTCTAGGTAATTTAGCTTTGAAAAGTAGGGCTCTAGTGATCTGAAGTAAATATTTGTGCTTAATTTCCACCACACCATTTTGTTGTGGTGTATAGGGCTACTTTTTTGGTGCTGAATTCCCATCTCTGTAAAAATTTTGGTACATTCCTGATTGATGAACTCCTTCCAATTATCAGTTTTTATTTTAATATTTTAGTATCAATATGTCTCTCAATGTTTCTAAGAAACTGCATAATGATTTGTGGTGTTTGGTATTTATGTCTTGGTATAAAGGTCCAGGTAGCTATAGTTAAATCATCAATTGTAAGAAAATAATATGAACCACCCATAGTAGAAACACTATAAGGCCCCCATAAATCCATGTGAATGATTTTAAAAAGTCTAACTGTATGTATTTCATGCTTAGGGAAAGGCTTTCTATGCTGTTTGGCCAGAGGACACACTTGACATTCATATTTAGTGGTGACAAAAACATTTATCTTAATAATGTATTGCAATTTTTCCTTGGATACATGCCCTAGCCTAGAATGCCACAAATCAAAAGGTACTGAAGCATTAAAAGTAACATTCTCAGCCTTGTAGAACTCTAAAGAGGGACCTTTTAGGCTATTTGGGGTTAGGAAAGTCTCTGTGCTTAGCTCATACAATCCATTCACTACCTTGACAATAGCTATAACATCATTAATCTGAAGGTCCTACAAAAACAACTTGTTAGAGAGGAAAAATGTAGCAACTTCATTCTGCGTAGTAAGTTTATTGACAAAGAATAGATTCCTGAAGAGCTTAGGTATATGTAGAATTTTATTGAGGGCAAATTTATCCCCTATATGTGACTGACCAATATGAGCAACCTCTTGCTTAGTCCTGTCAGGTAGAGTCACAAGATCATATGCATTATTAACCACATATTTAGTGCATTGACTAAGGTCTGCCATCATATGTGTAGAGGCACCAGAATCAAAAAGCCAAAAATTGGTATAATTGAATGTTATGTTCACATAGTGTGTAACATTACCTATATAGTTTTGATACCTCGAAAATTTTACCTCCTCGCAGTTTTGCTTTTGATAGCTTTACCTCTCTTTTGTTGAATGAAATTAACAAGACTAGGAGATATTTGTGCATTCTATAGCTTCTCTTCATTCTGCTCTTATGTTGTCTTTGCATGACTATCGATTGTTTAAGCCATGTTTGCTTTCCCTTTCTCCCTCTGTGCATCAAGTTCCTTGTACCAGTTAAGGACTTCATGAATCTTGAAGCAAGTCTTTAAGGTATGCCCATTCTTTTTGTATTTCTCACAGTAGTTATCTTCTTTCTTGAGGTAGGGCCCTCTGCTAGAATTGTTGTTATTTCTTCCACTTTTCTTCAAGCTATTGGACTATTTAGCTAACATTGCTATGTTAAGAGTGTTGTCCATAGTAGCATTTACTACTATTTGTATTTCAACAGCTTGCAGTATAGAAAAAGCATTATTCACAGTAGGTAATGGCTCCATTAACATGATTTGATTAACAACATGCTTGAACTCATCATTAAGACCCATTAGAAATTGTACAAGCCCGTGAGTATTTTTTTGGCAGTGATGGCCCTTGAAGCGTCACAAGTACACATAGGAATAGGACTTAGACTGGATAAGTCATCCCACAATTTTTTTACCTTAGTGTAATAGGCAGATACTATTAAAGTGTTTTGTTTAAGAGAACTTATTTCCCTCTCTATTTGGTGTAACAATGGCCTATTAGCTTCACCAAACCCCTCTTAAAATTCTACCCAAAGTTCTCTAGTAGTAGTAAAAGGCAAAAAGGCCTCACCTAGGTCTTTAATCATGACATTAAGAATCCATGATTTTACCATGTTGTCTGCTTTCTTTCATTTTGCTAATAAGATTGCATCTTCTATGGTCATGGTGTAGGTTCCATCGATGAAGGACAACTTGTCCTTAGCATATAAGGCTATAGTCATGGATTTGCTCCAAGTAATGTAGTTGTTGCCATTGAAGGGTGTAGTGACAAGCACAACACCAAGATGTTCAGTGTTGGTAATCGAGAAGGGCTCATAATCATTTGTTCTTGGTAAATTCGTGGCACTGGAACCAATGTTGTCAATGGTATTAGCATTGTAGGTTAAGATAGAGGAATCAAAGAGGTAGCTCTGATACCATGTTAGAAAAGGTAGAAGAAAGACAGTTGAATTTGAAGGAATAATTTTATTCAATCTCATATTGTATTTACAGAACCATATTTATACTACTCTAACTCTTCTCCTATTAGTTATGTCTCTTAGAATCAAGGGAAAATTCTAACTAACAAATTTGTAAAGTGCTAGCTACACAATACCACATATGTAGTGAAGGGAAGAAAAAGAAAAAATAGAACAAGACAAAACGATAATATAAAATGAATTAACACAAAATGAAAATAGTAGAACAATAGGAGCCCGATGCTGTGGCCTAAGGTTACTCTGTCACGCTCAAACCCATTGCTCTGTCACACCCAAACCCATCAATACGTTTTTGGGTGTTTTATCAAAAAAAAGAAAATGATCCATGTAAATCCATACAACGCAACTTGCTAACTTTAAGCAGCATCAGGAATCAACAGAAGAATTATAAACACCAACAGTAGAAAAGCTTAACACAACTGCCATTCAGCTAACAAAAAGTACATGACACCAACAACACATTAGATCCATGACCATGAACAACATATGTGACAAAACATCAAAAAAAGGAAAAAAAAGAAAACCAAAACTCACCTCGGAGACAGGACTGTGAGACGGATCAGACCATTGCGGAGGCAAATAACCTGAATTCTTATAACTTGCCCTCTCTGTACCCCTAGCCTCTCTTCTCAGCCTCCTCTCATCAGACCCCCTCATCATTTCCTCCTTCATCTTTAGACACGACATCTCATTCAACTTCCACAGCCTCGTCGCCAGCTTCCTCGCTGACACTGACTGCTAAAGTTGTTGATTCCCCTTCCCTTCATTTAAGAACTCTACGTATTATGGCAAATCCACTGACCCCAACACCAACGAGGGCTTCCGTACACTCCCTATTAGCTTCCATGTAGGCACAGGCATTTAAATTTTTGGGATGATTTTGCAACTTAACTCTTATTTGAACCAAAAATAAAGTGCTTATAGGCTACAAAGAAACTAAAATGTAAAAAATCAGGACATTATCAGCCCACAAAATCACCACAAAATCACAATATAAATATTATATCCCAACTAACTTATACTAATTTGACCACAACTTAATTAATTAAAATAATATTATTTTATTTTATTTTGAATCAATTTCTAATGGCCCTGCCTCTCTTCCTCATAAGAATAGCCCTTTTAAACCTATGATTTTGGACTATTGATGATGATGATGAAGACGTCGATGACGAACACCCTCATTTTTGGATTTTCCCAGGAAGCAGCTCATCAATCCTAGTCCTAGTTTGGCCTTGGAATTATCAAAGTTGATAACTATACTCTCCCTCATATCACACACACCTGAAATAATAATACAAGCTTCTCTTCTCTACTCACAATGGACTAAAAATCTAATCTTTGATTAGTAAACTAAGCTCTAAGTCCTTATCTCGCACATTTTGATCATATTCAGTGCTGCTGAAAATGGGAAGATTTGAAACTGAAGGAATGATTTGAATTGGAAAATGTGAAAGGGAAAGACCGAAAGAGAAAGATGAAAGTGGAGAAAAGAGAGATGAAAAAGGCGTTTAAAACTATTAAGTATGGAGAAGTTTAATTATAGAGCTAGGGATTTGTATGAGGAATTGATGGATGCAATAGGTGGAAAGGGTTTGCTTAGAGCAATGCAAAGATTAGTAGAGAGGTTGATGGGAGAATAGTTTCTTGAACAGTTTAGTTACTAGAAGTAATATGGAGCTACAGGTTGACAAGTTGATAGTTTAGAAGTAGAGCTTTGGAAGCTGGCCTGATGAGGCTACTTTGATACTAAAGATTGTTTCTTCGAAAGGAATTTGATTTGTTTTTGTTACTTGTATGTGATTTTTAGTTTATGAATATTGTATTGTGATGATGAACTGTTGAGTGATATAATAGCTTGATTGAATTTGGATGATTGTTTTAAGTGAAATTGACTTTTGATAAGCTTGAACTTGGATATTACGATCGGGAAACTTATGGATACTAATATTCCTAAAAAAGAAATGTTAGTTCTTACTTTTCTTACGTGGAAATGTAATTATATGTCATGGTTTCTTGCTTTTTTGTCTTCTTTTTTTTGGTTGTATGTGCAAATATGGAAATGCAATTGTGGTGGAGAACACAAAGCAAGGATGGTTTGACCATGCTTTCCACAAAATTTATGCAATTTTTGATTTTGGCATATTAGTGTTGTTTGGTAGCTGCAGCTATTTTTTATAGCCTTGCATGACTCTTAGATGCACATTTTGTAATAGTGTTCATAAATAAGTTACAAGTACTAGTAAGTTGGGGTTTAAATTTAACGTTTTTAAGACGTTAAAATCTTTTTGAACATTTTGAAAAGTTTGAATTTAAATTGACTTATGTTAAAAACATTAGGTCCAATTTGATCCTTTTATTATCTCTAAATAGAAAAAAATATTGGGAGAATTTGTTATATAATATATCAATAATAACATTACACAAATTTATTATTTTTGTCAATTATACAAGTCCTATTATACTATATGACATACTTGAAATACAATGAAATCCACACATTTGAATTTAAAAGTAAAATTTCTTAAGTTTGATTATATATAATAAATCTTAATCAGAACTAATAAATCTAATTTGACGTAAATAATATAAGTTATCCTAATTAACTTAATTTTAATTACTAAAACATTAATTACTATTAAATTCTGAATTTTTCATTGAAATTCCCTATTGCCACTCGCCACCACCAACCTCATCATCTCCATTGCCCTTTATCATCACTAACACTCACTATAGCCTTAACTTTGCCTCTCCCCCACCCATATCCTACTTTTACTATATTTATAATTGTTCTATATTTCAAATTCAAGGGTATCATTCATTTACCCATAAATAGAATTAATTATCTCCTATTATATTTGCATCATTTACAGTTTTAGCAAGAATTTGATTCATTCAACAATTATTTCCTCAAATGGCTTTTGCTATGCACTTCAAGTGCTAGCGAAGATACTAAAAGCAAAGATCGTAAGCAAGGATCTGATGTATAGTGGATTGTTTATTCATTCATTGGTAAGGATTGTTAACTATCATCTCGTAAATGCTTTAGAAACAAAGAGTGCAATGAAAATGTCAAAAGGATTCCACACCTATAATTGAAGAGAATAAGGAGGCAGTTAAAGTCGACATGCTTAGCAACTTCAATCAAATACCTCCTTAATCTATGAGGTCTTTTCACAAGTTTCACATTGTTTATCTCTCACCCATGACGTCGTATCTTTCCCACTTTCTAACTTAATCCTAAAAGTAAGAGGAGGATATAAGTAAGGAAGAGGCAGAGTTGGGGCTCTAGTAGGAGAGTGGTGTATATGATGGTAGAGGGTAGTGAAGGTGGTGTGGTTGGCAAAGGAATATCGATGGTGGTTGGTGACAACATGAGCATTTTGATGAAGAAACTGGGAATTTGATAGTAATTAGTGTTTCACTGGTTAAAATTAGTATAATTAGATTTAACTCATATTATTCAGGATAAATTATATTCATTAGAGTTTATTACATATAACCATATAATTAAAAATTACTTATAAAGTTAATTTAAGTTTAATTAAGATATTTGGATCTTGCTGAGCCATATGGCATAGTGGAATTCATATGACTAATAGAAAGTAATAAACTTGTGTCATGTTAGTAGACATTGTCCACATTTTTTATTTCAATTTTAAATTGAATATTATTACAAACATTAGGGATTATTTTATGCTTTAAATGTTAACATATTTTAAATTGAATATCATTTCAAATATTAGGGATTATTTTATGCTTTAAATGTTAACATCTAACTCGTATTTTAGTGAAAATGTCAATATTAAAAATACACTTTTCATTAAAAGTGTTGGTCTTGGTTCCATTGGGTTTCAATTCTATATTAGGACAATCATAGATTGAGTAAATATATAAACCTTTTCAAATAAATAGAATAAAATTTAACTGTCAAGAATAGCCAATCAAATTTTGAATTAAAAAACTAATCAATGAAGTAAATTCCAATGTATAAAAAAGGTTAGTCATAAATTCGGTTACTCTTCTTTCTATTCAAAATTAAAAAGTATAAGTGTACAATTGTTAAGGTAAGATTAGTGAATTTAATTCTATATTGACTAGAAAATGGTTTAAAATATGTTGTATCATATTTGGTTATCTAACAAAAATTTAGATTTTACCAATGTACTGGTCAGGTTAGGCAAGAAGCTAACTTTTTAGAGTGGTTCTCTGCCAATGTCTTCCTGATTAATGACTTCTTTTTTTACTTCAACTTCTTCTTTGATTCACATTCTTTATAGCTTTCTATATATATTATCTCTTTGCTTTTGTTTCTTCTTAGTTTCCTTCTCTATCCTTCCCAAGATTGTCCTGCTACTCTAATTCTTAGGGATATCTTCATCTTTTAGTATCCTTTTCCCTCCTACCTAAGACTTTGCATACCATTTTTAGGAACAGTTTTTCGAATTAATCTCTAGTAATGGATGGCTCTTTGCTTTTTTAAGTAAGAACCCCTTCAACCCTACCCTAAGTTAACCTCCTTTGCCTGGTGATTTTCCACCCTTACCCCTTCATCCTTTGTCCCCTCCATCTTTAAAGAGTTTGAATAATTCTTAGGCTACTACTTAGCTTGTGGAGATTACTAATGTGCCTTTGCAATTTAGGAATTGACAGTAGGTGTTGGCGGATTAAACAAACCTCTTACTGCATTACTGCACCCTAAAGAAGAGGAAGGGTGCAACATTGTTGCTACAGACCTTGAGATGCTTAAGGTTAGTGCAAGTAGTTGGGAAGCTACCTTAGTTGGAGTTTTCATATAATGATGTCCAACTTTTCTAGTCATGTGTAAGTGGTCACAGAACAATACAAGCAAAGAGGCCTATTGGAGGTATTACTATACGAGGATAATCTCATATTGTTCATCTTTACTTCTCAAGAAGAAGCCTTAAAGGTATTTGAGAATCTCTTCAAACCTGACAAACTGGTATTGACCTTGAGAAAGTTAAATAGTAGAATATACCATTGTGGTTAACCTTCACAACATCCCCTTGGAATATTGGACGATGAAGGGCTTGAGTATGTTTGTAAGCTATTTGAGTTGAGCTCTATGCATGGATGGAAAAATGGCAAGGAGAAGGACAATCGAGTTTATAAGGCCTTATGTGAGTGCGAATTTATGTAAAGATCTTTCAATTGACATTCCTATTATTCAACTGGGGATAAAAATAGACTTTATGAAAACTCTATAATGGTTACATACTAGTGGAAACCCTCCCTTAAGGCACAAGGTAAACAAATGGAAAGCAACAGATAAAACCTTAAAGATAGACGAATATAATGAGCTTATTGGTATTGAAATAAGAAGGAAAGGTTAAGGAGATAAATATAGCCAAGGAGGGATCCCTCACTATAAGAGTTGTAGGTATAGAAGAGGTGGTAAGAGAATAAAACTCTCTTACTACTAGTGAAGCTTAACCTTGGATTTTAGACAAGGACAAAACATTTAGTAACCAGCAGGAGAAGGAGGCAAACTTGATTAACCTCCTTAGTTCTCCTCCACCTTTGTATATCTCATCAAGCTTGGATAAGAAGGATATAAAAGTAATTAATGAAGAAGAGTTTTAAAGTGTTAAGAGGAGGAAATCACTAAAGAGCAGTTTAAGAAAGAGCTTCAAAGGTAAAAATCACTTTATATAGATTTTCTTACTTAGAATGTATATGGTTTAAACTACACTCATAAGCTTCAAGTTTAAGGGATTTTGTATCTATAAAGAAACCTTTTGTAACATCCCATTACCCATGTTGAGGCTAAAATAGTAATTACGAGAGATTGTAAGAAATTAGAAAAATGCATTTCATGCTCATGCATTATATGATGTGCTCATATTCATGAATATTAAATTTTTGCATATGAAAATAATTGTACATGCATTCATAGACATTTTGGGTGTAATTGATTTATGATTTAATTATGAATGTGATTTTGTCGAGAATTGTGGTTTTTATATGTTGAAAATTGATTTGGAGAGTGTATTTAATAATTAAGAATTTTTGGAGAATTTTAGAAAAATTTCTAAAATTTTGGGTAATTTTGGACTAGGAAAAATGCCAAGTGGTAAGACAATTAACAAATAGCAGTAGAATTAAGAATAAAATGGTAGTGAAAATTTTTATTTATGACTTTGGGTTTTAATGACATATGTCATTGAAATTTAGAGGCAATTGGAGTAGAAATTGGAGTTGATTGGACAAATTGAATGAGAGAAACCTAAGTGAACCTATAAGGAGATGACATGTGGCACGTGACAAGTGTCACTTGCCAAGCCATGTCTTAAAATCACTATTCTTTTAATTTCAAAGACCCTCCTTGTTTTTTTTCTCATGATGCTTTCTAATTGAAAGACCATTGGGTATTTTGTTCTTGCTTTCTTCTTCTTCTACGTGACCTTCTCTTCTCCTTCTTTATGAACTTTGTTGCCAACCTTCACCAACTTTGATCCTAGCCCTGTTATCTTTCATTTACTACTTTTATCTTGTTCTCTTCTTCATTTCTCACTAAAGACCCAACCTCCCAACCTCTATGATGATGTACGTGGGTTGTATGAGAAGCTAGGGTTGGTGTTCTTTTGAAGGATTTGAAGAGAAATCAAGTAAGTTAT
>JANZXP010000005.1:37786110-37807086 GCA_027576715.1 Erythroxylum flavicans
TCCTATTTGCATTCCACAAACTTATTTCTGCTTTTCACCTTGGTTAAAATGTCTTAGGAATGCTTCTTTTTGTATTTTCCATGTATGACTTGTGTTCCCAAGTATTTACCAAGATCTGTTACCAGCACTATTTCTAAAATTGAACTTAATTTTTGTGCAAGAGCTGCTGGTGTGTTTGGTGAAACATACATTGAGGACTTAGCCGTATTTTTTTATTGCCCTGAGCATAGTGAAAAGTCAGAGATGACCTATTTCATTGTACATATCTGCTCCTTAGTTGCCTTTGAGAATATGATGAGGTCATCTGTAAAAAGCAAATGTGACAGTGATATGGTTCCTCTTCCAAAGCTGAGAGGAATCCACTCACCTTCTTCTACTTTTTGTGTAATAGCTTGTGATAATCTATTCATGCAAAGTACAAAGAGATAGGGTGACATATAGTCACCTTGTCTTACCCCTCTGTTTGGTGTGAACCATTCACCTTGAATACCTTCCCAAAGTATTCTCATGGAAGTGGTTTGCATTGTGCTCATGATGACTTTGGTGAGGTAATCAAGGATCCCTGCATCCTGCAACGTATCTTTTAAAAAAGACAACTAACTCTGTCAAAAGCTTTTGCCAAATCAATTTTGACTGCTACCCAACTTGTTTCCCCTTTGGTGTTTTCCATTGAATGAATTGCTTCTTGTGCTGCAATTACATTGTCCATGATATGTCTAACCTTAATGAAACTTGATTAATTTGGGAGAACAAGTATAGGCAATATCTTTGACAATCTCGTTGCAATGATTTTTGTGACCAATTTATCATTTGTGTTAATTAAGGTAATTGGTCTGAACTGGCTTACTTTTTCAGGATTTCTTACCTTTAGGATCAGTGTGATGAGGCCCCTATTGAGATTGGGGTTCATAGTGCCTGTTTCAAAAATTTGCTTTACTATATTGTAGACAGACTCACTTACAGTTGTCCAGTTTTGCTGATAAAAGCCAGCAGTGAGTCCATCTGGACCTGGTGCGTTGTCTGGGTGCATTTGGAATAATGCTTGATTTATTTCTGCTCTTGTGACAGGGTTACTTAACAGATGGATTGCCTCAGATGGTAGTTGAGGCCATTTGTTTCTAATGTGATATACATGGACTGTGCTTGTGTAAGATGGATGTGTGTGTTCAGTGTAAAGGTTTTTGTAAAATAAAGTTACCTCCTTACTGATTTGGTTTTTGCATGTTGACCATTCCCTTGAGTCCAGTTTGATCATCTTGATTTGCTTCCTATTTCTTAGAAGCTTGTGCGGCTTATGGAAACTTTTTGTGTTTCTGTCTCCCTCTGTTAAGAAATTAGCCCTTCTATTTTGAGTCTTTAACTACTCTTCTTGGAGTAGTAGTCGTTCCAATTTCTATCTGAGTGTTGCCTCCAATTGCCATATTCTCCTTGGTGGGTTGTTGGGTAGGCATGCCTGTATTCCTGAAAGCCTGGCTAGCAGTCTCTTTTTCTGTTTATGTATATTCCCAAAGATGTCATATTTCCACTCATTGATGTTTTCTTGTAATTTCTGAATTGCCTGATGGAGTGGGGTGAGTGGTTCCCACACTCTATGTAGCCACCCTTTCCACTAATCATGTAACTCCTAAGTAGCTCAATATCTGAACATTGGATCTTGTGTAGTCTGTTCTGAGTTTGGCTTGAGTTGTATTAGCATTAGGCAATGATCTGAATTTAATCTAGGGAGGTGATGTACTTGTATGGTCCTGTATGCATTAATCATTTCCATGTTGCATAGCACTCTGTCTAATCTCTCAAAACATGTGCCATTTGTCCATGTATAACGCTGGCCCATGAATCCCATATCCTTCATGTGTGCATTTTTTATCCATTTTCTGAATTGTGCACACCCATTTGATAATCGTCCGCCTATTTTGTCTTCCCTGGATGTGAAAACATTGAAATCTCCAGCAATGATCCAGGGGGATGAAATTATACCTGCCAACATTGTTAGTCTTTTCCACAATGCCCTTCTTATTATGGCATGTGGGCTCCCATAGATTGCAGATAATAGAAATGTAGAATGGTCTGGTAAAATAACATTTAGATGTAGTAGTTGCCAGTCAGCATGAATAACATACATATTTATGGATTAGTGCCATAATACCCATATCCCCCTTGCATAACCTATTGCTCTACCCTGTAGGATTTGGGGAAGCCCAGGTTACTAAGTGTTTTTTGTGCCTTGGCTCCGTTGGTCCTTGACTCTAGTAAAATTACAATTTTAACCTGATGCACTTGGACCAATTGTTTCAATGTGGCAATTGTTTTTATATTTTTAGTGGAAATGCCATGGCAATTCCATGCTATGATATTGTAATTCATTTGAAAAATAGTTGAGAAAGGACGACTTACCTGGACTTATCCAGTAAGCCTTCCTGGTTGTTCAGCTTTTGTTCTTCCATTATTTCTGCAGAATCCTCTTGTAAGTCCTCATCAGAGTCCATGTGATGACCACTGTCTAAAAGATTGATTATCTCTTCAGGTGTGGGTTTGTGGCCATGGCTTGAGTTACTGCCTAGATGGATTCCTTTAGTACATTTCTTCTGTGCATTGCCATATTGATCATCCAATACCTTGTCCTTTTTGAGTAATCTATGAGGTTCTGGGTGAGGTACTGCTGAAAAGGTGTGGCTAGTTTGGGCCAAGGTTTCTGCCTAGTCTGAGACAAAAAGGGGCTATTTTTAGGATTGGCCCCGGTTGGGCTGAGCCTGATTAAGACTTATTGGTGCTTCTGATGTATTCTGGTCCATAGTGGGCTGGGTCTGGTTATCTCCCACTTTGGGATTTTGAATGATTGCTAAAATGGGTTTGGTTTGCTGCTGGGTTTGGGCCTTAGGTACTGTTAATGGCCCAGATTCATTTGGACCCTTCTTAACCCATACTTGGTCGTCCTGTTTTGAAATAAACTTCCTTTTGGGATTTGGCTCTTGGACATTTGTTTTAGTTGCTCTCTTTTTCCTCCAGTTGATTTTGTCCTGCGTCCACTTACATTGAATATAATTTTTGTTGGAACTTCTAGAGTGGATGTGTCGGCCTCCTCTGGTTCATTCCTAAGCACTTCAAAACGAGATGAGATAACCTAGTTTTGTCTTTGGCTTTTTATTTGGTGTGTTGTCTTTTCATTTCCCTGGGGCTGACATCCTCCTTTCTTTTTTGCAATCATCCAAGGGCCTGGTGTTGTGCAATCTATCCGTTGGTTGTTGACGGTTGAAGTGAGGCGTGAAAACCCAAGATAAGCAGACGATGATGAGGCTCCCGTCAGCCTTTTTTTTTTTAAAACTGTTATCCCGCAAATCGTTTTCCGGTCGAGTTGAACTACCTTGTGTAGAATGTTGATCTGCTTGATCTGTACGACTGTCTGACGGGGCCACTGAGTCTCCCTCCTTTTCTTTCCCTTTCCTCTTTAGGCACTCCTCCTTGTAGTGTCCATAGCAAGCACAATTGAAGCATCTGTTGTAAAGAGATTAGTATTTCACCCTGTATAATTTGTCATCAATTGTTACATTTGTGGTGAGTGGTTTCCTGAGATCCATGCTAGCAACTATTCTGGCAAATTGTCCCCTTTGAATACCCGGGGTGTGTTCATCAGCCCTGAGGAATTGCCTAATGGATTTCGTGATTTCCTCCAATACCTCCTCATGAAAATATTGAGGTGGTAGCCCAGGGATGCGTATCCATGTGGCTACTAACTCAATGTTGTCTGATTTGGTATTGAAATTCCGATGCCAAGGGTAGACTGTGAGATAATGTCCCTGGATGACCCATGGACCATTTAGCAAGGCTATGTAATAGTCTTCCTCGCAAGATAATTTGACCAGGAAGAACCCATCTTCTATATCCATGATCTCTATAGCACCTTTGGGTCTCCATAAGCCAGTCAGCCTCTGGTATAAAGTTTTATAGTTGATTGTTCTTCCCAGAGGTCTGATAATGACAGTGTTGGCAAAGTTTTGATCCACCTTCTACTGTACTTCCTCAGTAAAACTTACCTTTGGGCCTGTTGCAGTTGTACCATGAATGGCATCACCTGGTTTCAACTTGACCACAACCTTCTTGAAGGGGTTGTTGTTAAGCGTGTCTTTAAAAGATAGAGGCTCTGTATTGTTGTTGGCGGGTAATGGATTGGAACCCTAACTCGGTCCATCATCAGCATTTTCCCCTGTGAATGGAGCATTGATTGCTGCTGTTTCCTTGACAGGGATAGAGGGATTCATGGAATCAGCTGGAGGTATAGAGGTTAAAGAACCTAGTTGTTGTTGCATTGCAGAGTCCTCAGAGGTCAGTCCAGCTTGGCTGGTTGCTGGATTGCCTATCAAAGCTTGGGTCATCTCTGTCATCTTGTTTTTTACTTTTGGGATTGTAGGGTTCATGCTTTCAGCAGCCAAAGCATGGACATCAGAGTCCATGTCCTCCATTTGGAGGTTGATAGTTGAAGATTGGTTTTGGCTTTTGTATTTTTAGAGAGAAGCTAGAGCGTTAAGATGTCCAAAGTTTGAAACCCGTTCCAATCGTTTTCACAGGTGTCTTGTTTTTAACTCATCTGCAATTGATTGCCACTTGTGTATGAAAAATAGGGGCTCACCACGTGGATTTGAGAATTGCGACAAGTGAAGATCCAAAATGGCTTCAAGACGTGAGGAGAAGAGAGGTTAAGATAATATAAAGATGGCTGGCACAGTACTACTCTGATTTGGCCATTAAATAGTATTGGAGTTTACACTTATGTTATGTATCACTCGAGAACGAATCTGCTTGTCCTTTCCAACTCATGACTAGATATGTGTATCTATTTATCTTCTCTTGTCAAGTACTAAACAAGATTTCATTCTTATTTTTAGAGTCACTCAGGATTAAGATTTAAGAGTTAATATGTATATTATAAAATTACTTAATTTTAGGTTCGAGAATATAGCAAATTTAAAATATAATTAATTATTTCAGTATATTTGAATTAGCTATAACATTGTCTTATTTAATGTATTAATTCATTACAAAAATTTTAAAATTCTTATCTAATGTATTAATTAAACAATCTTTCTATTATATCTAATACTTTTTAACTAGTCAAATTAATGTTATACAAATTCTGATTTCCAAATTTTAATAAAATAATAAAGTGTATTAATTGTCATTGGTTTCTGTTACAATCTTTCTTACTGGCTCACAACTTTAATTTTAAATGTAAAATGTTTATACGAAAAAGATTTTATGTTAGCAAGGCATACATCTTTTACATTTTATTTATCTTATACTTCTTTCATATATACATTTTTCCAAAATGTAACCTTATCTTTTATATTTCATAATTTCTTTTTTATTTCTAACCAAAAATTCAATCATAATTTGATTTCATACATATTTATTTTAATATATTTAATGTATTATTGTATATAGTTATTTGTAATATGTGATTCATTAAATTTATAAATCCTTAGAAAATGTCGCATGCCGGCGTACGACCATTAATCTTATGAATAACATCCATAGGATTTGGAAGAAGTAGATAAATTTCATTTGATGTACGGGAAGGCGCAGCCACTGGTGGTGGTTCTATTTCATGCCTATAAAGGGCTTTTTTCTTTTTTTTGATATAAGGAGAGAAACATAAAATTACACCACAAGTCGTGGCCAACAAGCCCCCAACATGTCCTCTAAGAGGATTGATAGGCACCCAAAAGGTGTAACGTCTAAGTTAGTGACCTCGATCTCAAACCGCTCGACATAGTTGGCGATCCAGTCCGTGCATCTATTCCCTTCCCTGTAGATGTGTCGAGGGACGACCACCCAGTTTCGGGTAAATAACTCATGAATCCCCAAAATAAGGGGATTAAGAGATAGTTGTCTTTGAGCTGGGGATTAAATTAAATTCAGCACGTCACGTGAGTCGATTTCTAACTCAAAGTGGTGATGACCCAGGTTCCAGGCGAGGTTGAGACCTGAAAGAACTCCCCACAGCTCTGCCGAAAGTGCGGAGCACCATCCAATATTTTGCGCGAAGCCTCCAAGCCAAACGCCTGAACTGTCTCGCAACAAGTCACCTACTGTAGCCTACAAGAGCGATCTTTTGCTTGCTCCATCGGTATTTAGTCGAACCATCCCTGAGGCGGTTTTTCCCAGCCAAGTTGTTGTTCACACCGAGGGTGATGAACAAGATTTGCTTGACTATGCCAGATTAACGCCTTATGAATCTAATGGACATAGTCTAGGATCTGGTGTACAGGGGAATCTGGCCAGAAAAAGTGCTCATCGAACAGGGCCTTGTTGCGCCAAGACCATAAAAACCAGCATGCGATACCGAAAATAATGGCCCAATCGAAGCCTCGTACACTGTTATGTGTTTGGAGATTCCTGGATAGCCACTCCTTTGCCAGTAAAGTAAAAAAGTCTGGGGAGTCCTCTTGTGAAAGGAACCGGTTCCACAACTGTCGGGCTTTATTGCAATCACGAACCACATGTAGAGCTGATTCTTCAGAAAAACAATGGTAGCATGTAGCATCGGTTGTTAACTATTTTCGAACCTGTTGTTGGTTAGAAAGCAATCAATTATGTGAGAGGAGCCAGATAGTCTTTGTGGGCCCCTCCACTACCAAATAGTCTTCCAAAATCCTGTGGGTGAAGTATCGTCTTGATCCATTATCAATGTATAGGTGGATGCTGTAATGAACTGTCCATTGTCCGACTTGCCCCAGATTAGACGATCAGGGCCTAAGTAAGGCTTAGGCAGTAGAATACCTACAATTGTCAGGCAAATCCAGGAAGGAAGAAGGTTTTGAAAAGTATCCCATTTCTAATTACCTGCCATGTCCACAAAGTGGTGAGTTTGAAGAATTATAGTTTCATGTGGGATGTGATCCACAGCATGGCCTATCAGGGGGGCCCAATCGCCAGCCCAGGGGTCGAGCCAAAATCTGGTCTTAGTGCCATCACATATCGTCCATCGCATACCCTATAGGACATGGTGCCAAGTAACTTTGATACTTCGCCAAACCATCGAGCCACCTGTAGCTACAAGAGAAGAGCGAATATTGTTAGTGTCAAATTTATACTTGGCAGAAAGGATTTGAACCCATAACCTCTATGTCTGAGAAACCAAAGTCCATCCTAGTTTAGTAAGTAACGCATCGTTCATTTCTTGAACTTTCCGAATGCCTAGATCACCCTGCGCTTTTGGTTGACAAATCGTATCCCAATTAACCAAGTTTATCTTCTTGTTCGGTGTCGATCCCCACAGAAATTTACATATCATTTTCTCCAACTGATCGCATTGATGTCGAGACAGACTGATCGTCTGCATAGTATAGTTGGGGAGAGTTGCAAGGACAAACTGAGTTAATGTGACTCGTCCCACTAATGACAAAAGACTGGCTATCCACCCTAAGAGCTGTTGTTGAATTTTGTCGAGGATATGTTGGTAGGTTCTTTTATTGACTCTCTCATGCAGAAAAGGCACTTCAAGGTAGCGTCCTAGATCCTTAGTCGTCTTGTATCCCAAAGCTATACTTAGGAGGTGTGCCTGCGAATGAGGTATATTTTAACACCGCCATAGTTTGTGCTGTGTAAGGAAAACACTGCCCATGGGCCCCATTCCAATTTCCACAACGTTCACAAATTTACTTACGTTGTGATTCTTCTTCTCCTCCATTTCCTTTTTGGTAAATAAGAATTAATCATTCAATATAATTAGCATATAAGATTTAATTATAGTTATAAGAATGCTAAGAGATTATTGTATTTTGTGTTAAATTGTAAAGGTTTATTAGAGTCTTTTGCCTTTTATTACTGTTAATTAAGAATGACCTATTCTCATTGCATATCAAAAATCAAGGTCAAACACCAAACGCCCTTAATTTGATTTTAAGGGTTGAGTTCACAATGCAAAATAATTCCTTAAACGATGTATAAATACAATTGATGAAGATTCAATCTTAAATTGAACTAATAATGTCGCTATGTTGTGGAACAAAATTTGGAGTTTGTGCAGCGGCAATGCACGAGTATGACGATTTGGCAAGTAAATACTTTATTGTGCAAGACAGATCACGACAACTAAATACCATAGCAATTTGAGGTCATGAACTATTTGGGCCTTTGGGACCATACTATTGTTATTGGTCCCACATCTATGAGCACCACCTCCATCTCCCCGTCCCATTGACTACCATCACCCACCCACTACCCTATGGCCTATGCCAATGTCATAGTCCTACACCACAATCGCCACTTGTCAATCACCCACACACTTACATCACCATCTGCCCTTTGATCTGCTTTTCTTGTCCGAGATAAGGCAAAGGCATCAAGGGAAGAACTGCAGAGTTTCTGATCCTGTGGGCCTAGTTTCTCATAACTGAAAATTTTGGATCTGGTGGCCCCTTTGCTCTCAGAGAAGATGAGCGCACGCATGCCTTTTGCCTTGTCACTTTGTTGAGAGATTGATTTCATCAAACCATTTAAAGGCAGGCAAAACCAGCAGAGAAAAGAAGGGAAATGGCCTTGTATACACATTCGGATTTTTAATCAAATTTTTAATATTATAAAAATCAAAGCTTGTGGATCTGAATGAGATGTTTGACGCTGATTGCTCTGGGAAATTGTTTCGTCATCTCTTACTGTAGTCAATTCACTTAGTTTATTCAGGTTGCATTCAGAATTAACCTGCTTGTGCTTGTGCTTGTGCTTGTGCTGTTTAGAATAATAGTCCATGTAGCTGGAGACACAGAAATAAAGAAATTGGCTTTTTTTTTTGTTTCCTGTAGTGATAAATTCTGTAGTTAATATATGCTTGTTACAAATATCTTCTATGGCTCATATGTCATTGATTTGTTTTTAGTTCCTGAAATTTCGTTTCTGTTGGAATTAGTTTTGAATATTTTAGTCAGGACTTGAGATAAATGATCATGGAAGTCCAGAATTTCTAGATTATAGCCTATGAAATTAGCATGCAGATTTTATTTCAGCACCAAACTTGTCTGAATGATACTTCACACTTCAATCTTTCAACTAAATAATCGCAGTGAAACTATCATGTTTGTAGTGGTTAAAATTATTAAATTATTCAAAGGAACTCGATTAAGTTTTGGATTATTCACTTCCTTTGTATACTATTACATCTTGAGCAATTGACTCAACTGCTTAAAGGCAAATCAAGGCAAAGTTTCAATGCTCTCTGATTTTTTCTAAAAGAAAATAACATTCCATATTAGGATAGTCCTTTCCGAATCTTAGTAATTAGCCTTGTAGAATAGCATCTACTTGATTCAACTGATTAATCACCCCTTCAAACGAAGTTGTGAGTTCTCCATATTAGGATAGACAGTATGTATATAATGTTTTCTTCTTTTTTTTTTTTTAATCCAACATCAGAATCTTACCTTTTACATATATCTTATTTCCCCTTCCGTGATTGTCAAAAAACAAAACAAAACAAAACAAAACAATTGAACTTGGCACGTTTAATGTCCACGTAGTGTCTCTCAATTCTATATTCTGATGATGGCCACTTTCAGACTTCTTGGGAATCCTGGATTTTATTAAATTTCAACTCCGACCCTGAGAAGAGAGGAAATGGATGAAACAGAGAAAGGGCCTGCCAAAATTGAACCCTGAAAATATGCCTTTAGATCAAATCTTGTCCCAGAAGTACGGCATCCAAGTTCCAAGAAAAGGCACAAAAAATCATCAATTTATCAGCAAAGGCAAGGAAATATCTGCACCTATATCTAAATGGGGTGTTTTGTTTAAAAAATGTTAAATGTAAAATTTATTCACTCAGTAAAACAAATTGAGCAAACTGAACCAATCTTAAATAGATTTGTTGCCATTTCTCAAAGTAATGAAGTTAATCAAAAATCAAGGAGCCATTAGAAGTACAAAATTAATAAGCAACACTTTGCTTGATAGATTACGTTCCTTCTTTAAATTCCTCATTCGGTTTCAAGATTAAGTTTACATAGTTTAAACGGCAAGAAACAAGATTTGGTAGAGTTTAGTTGTGACATTTAAGCCCGAGACGAACTAAACAAAATCTTGAAGGGCATTGATCACTAGGCTTCAGATCTCAAGTTGGTTTGATCAGTTTCATTCAGAACAATCCTTTTTTCAAACTCATGTATTGCTAATTTCTAGTAACTTTATTCCCTTAGACAAATTGATAATTTCCAAGGCTTCTTCACGCCCAAGGTTGTCTTTGCCTGCTAATTATCAAATGATAAAAAGAGAATACTAGAAATTAAGAGATGGAACAATTATTGTACTTCTGATACTTCATTATTTACTTCAGATATCGTTTTATAAATACAAATGATGCCATGATATAAAGATGCGTATCCAATTTTAGACTATGGTGCACCTTCTTAGCTTATGCAAGTGTTATATAGCTACATTGAACTATTCCTATCAGAAAGCAGAATCAATTTAAATTGATCTCTATTTCAGGATTTCCATGGGGCATGATCGTATAATATTTGGCTATAATTTACAAAAAATTTCAAATAGTAGATTGTTTAAGCCACCCTATAATTCATAAACATTAATTCGGATTTGCAAATGCCTCTAATCATAGTTATAGTAATAGCCAAAACCATAGTATTAAAATAGTGATTATAATTGTGGACGCTATCTAGAGACCTCGATCAGCTTCCTGCTTAGATATTGATTATAATATTTTTGTTGGTACAGAAGTATAATTTCAAGGCAAAAAGAGAGGAATGGACTTCAGTGACGAAGTCTCAGGGATGGCCTTCCACCACCACCACCAGGTGGTGTTTTGTTTGGGAATTGAAAACACCCAAATGCGGAAAATTTTTTAATGTCCTATTTGTTGCATCATTATCTTCCATAAAGTATCTCATTCATATATTCTATCTTCTTCCCACTCCATGTAATAAATTATACGGATATTTTATTATGGCAGGAACTTCCACAGATTATATAGCAGCAGATTCCCCAACCCAACTCAAGCTGTTATTTCTTTGTGGTCAATACTTGACCCAAACACGCATTTTAAAGCAATTTGTACAAAATTTGCACTTTGGGACATTTCAAATACATCATACATCATAAAGTGTTAATGGATTAATTCCCCATTTAATTATAACGGTAAGCCTACAATGTTAGTATTTAACAACTCATGTGTAACTGATCTAAGTGTCATTAACTTTGCATTCACCTATAAGATTTGACTTTTTTCAATCAGCCCATGATTGAGGCGAATGCCATGGTTCAAACAATTAGCCACTATTGATAAAGGGCAACGTGTGCACACGGCCACAAATATTGATATAATGTTTAGCATTCATAAATGGATAGAAAAGATGACACAAACTAGTTGTTGTATTAGAAAATTTGTGACACAAGCCAACAACCTCTATTATGTGTCCCCAACATTAACAACTAGTCCACCTTTTTGTAGGGGTGAAAAGGGTGTCTGAATCTACCTGGAAATTGAGGTGGGTTTTGTTTGAAACTCATAGAAAAGACACATATAATTCTAAAATAATGACCAAATACAAGTATGAAATACCAAAACGCAAGTGTTTGTTTATGACTAATGTATTTGTTTTTGTGATGGGGACAAAGATTTGAGTGTGAGAGGAGAGGCTTCAAAGACCAAAAAGAGGGGAATCCCAATTGGGCAAATCTTATCTCATCTTGCCATCTCTTCTCTGCTCATTGGATTTATACTCTTGTTTCTGACCTTTAGCTCTCAGTCTTCACCCTTTATATAACATGGAATGGCCAAACATCAATAATGTTGTCACGCACGTGATAAAAATGCTATTCTCTCCACCTATAATCTTTCCCAGGATTTAAATTATAACAAACTTTTTTTTCTTTTTTTCGAATTAGCAACAAGTTTAGGTTGGCCGCCTGTGAGACCTCACTGAGATATTATAGGAAAAAGGATATGGGAAAGTTTAGGGGATAGAGTACATTTTTGCATGTGGTCATTGAATGACGATATGCAAATACAAAGTGCTAGGCCGGCCGTTGGATGGGATCCCAGATTAATCACTACGTCAGGGGATGGTCCCACAACTTGATTTGTTTGCCAAAGTTGTAACATGGGATGTTTCTAATCCCACAAAACGGCATAAAAAGAAGTCTTATTAACAAGTAAAATTCAACTTGAATTTTTCTTCACCTCCATCCAATTCCAATCTCTGTTCCTTCCTTCTGGCTTCTTCGGCTGTATATTTATCTATCCGTCTTACCATTATCCATTTTTTACATTACTACAACAGAAACAATGCTTTAAGTTCCAAGAAACACAGCACGACGATAAAGAGGGAAAAGGCTGTATTTTTTTTGGGGAGAGACATCTGTGTCAAATTACACTGAAAATAACGATTGATTTTTTTCATCACGCAAAACCTTAAAGTGCTCTTGTACTTGCAAACAGAAAACCCCCACTCCCATCTCTCTCTCTCATTTTCGTATCCTGCAAAGCAAAGCTTACATATCAAATAGTTCTAAAACATTCACAAACGCAGTTCCCACATCCAACCTCATAATTAGCACGCCTCTATCGTCTATACCCTAAGACCACCACTTAACGTCTTCCTCTAATTCTCTCTCTTCTCTATTAATCACCGCAATTCTCTCTCCCTCTCCCTCTCCCTCTCTTTTTCCTTCTCAAATGTCAGTAAACCAAATTTCCACTGACCTTCCAGAAACTCTTTGGTGGGCACAACAACAGCAAAAGCAGTAAAGCACGCCATGGAACAGAACCAAAGTACCAATACTAATACTTCTTCCTCTAAACCACACACGACTCACTTCCCTCACTCCAGCTCCTCTTGGTCTCCACATCTCTATCACCGCCACCACCAAACTTGGCTTAACATTAACACCAACAATAATTATCCACAAGAACCATATTCCATGTTCCCAAACCAAAACCCACCTTTGAATTTCAATCTCAAGCATGACCTCGACATCGACGACGAGCAAGAACAAGAAGAGCAACAAAAACAACAACAACAACAGAGTCTCTGGGAAGAAGTAGAAAAAGTGCCCATGTTCGAAAAACCCTTGACACCAAGCGACGTGGGGAAGCTAAACCGCTTAGTGATCCCGAAACAACAGGCTGAAAAGTACTTCCCACTAGGCGGCGGTAACTCAGGTGACAAAGGGCTGCTGCTGAGTTTCGAGGACGAGTCGGGTAAGTGTTGGAGGTTTCGTTACTCGTATTGGAACAGCAGTCAAAGCTATGTGTTGACTAAGGGATGGAGCAGGTACGTGAAGGAGAAGCAACTGGACGCAGGTGATATTGTGTTGTTTGAACGACACCGTAGGGACGGTGATAGATTGTTTATAGGATGGAGGAGGAGAGGCGATAGCGGCAGTGCAGTTGTTGTGCAGGGAAGTAACAGTGGGGTCTGGAGTAGAGGATTATTCCCTTCGTCGTCATCATCACCTGGTCATTACCAGCCTTATCCTTCTAGTAGCTTTTGTGTGCAACATGGTCATGGGGCTAATGTTTCTTCTACTAATAGTAGTGTGCCATCCCAAACTGACTGTCTTCATGCAGGTATAGTGTGTTTACTGCCTGTCTATCTCCATTTTTCTTTTTTTCGTTTGGGTTAAGAAAATTTGGTGATCTTTAGTGTTTAAATTATTGGATACTTGCATTAAAGTGCGTGACGGACACCTCCGAATTAGTTTGGAACTCTGGTCCTATGGAAGGATACGAGGGTGGGTGGTTTGAGGCAACTTTCGCATATCTGTGGCAGTTACCATTTAGCGCGTGATACATTGACTCTTTGTTGAGATTATATTCTTTTCACTATGAAAATGAAAAAGAAAATCTCAAAAACAATTAAGTCCTCTTTCAGGTGTGTTAAATCCTAATTTGTCTTTTTCTACCCTTTTGTTGATAAGAATCCAAGGGCATATATATCAACACTAAACTGACAATATACATGTATATACTTTGGTTTTCAATGATACACAATCTAGACAACACAGGAAAAATCAGTAGAAAGGGCTTTACATAGCAAACAGACACGTATCAAAGATATTGACGGGCGGCATAAATGGCATTGCAGATTGCGTCCCTTCTTGTTTTTTGGTCATTTACGCTATAGTTGGTATAATATGGTGGTGTTGAGCTTATCGTCCCACGTTCTTGCATTATCATTGTAGGCTCAGGGGCTCACAACCGATCAACAGCATTAGGTAACTCCAAGAGACGGCTAAGACTATTTGGTGTGAACTTGGAGTGCGAGCTCGAAGAATCTGGGCCATCTGCACCTGACGGCTCGTCTTTGTCCAGCCAGGGTCTAGCTCAGCACCACCTACAGTCCCAATCGGCTTATTCTTCAGACACTCAGAGTCGCATGGTACGCCAACCAACCTAGCTTTAATATCATTATTAATTAACCAGGCTGATAGAGATTTTGATGATACTATACTACTATCTTGTTTTCTTTTACTTGTTTTTGTTCCTCATCATGAGACACGTTCTGTAATAAAAGGCATAAAGTTGGGTGGCCACACCCACATCCACACCCTTGTTGTATTAACTAATCAAACTCAAGTCTAATTTCAAACATCATTAATTAGTTTGGTAGCTTAGGTTCAGAAACTAACTGGTCATTTACCTTTTCTTTTTCTCCTCTTCACTTTCACATCTTTCCCACATTTTGATGGGACCCGTACTTATTTTGCTGCGTGGACCCTCATTTTAGTGCAATTCGTGAAAGGTACCCTCATTTTACTGCGATACGAGAATATTATATAGTACGACTTGGAAGAAAGAAAAATAGTGGTAATGATAGTCGGAAAGAGATGAAGGCACGCAAAACCAGACCGACCAAAAGCCAAACTCTAACATACGAATCAATGCTAGCTTTCTTTTGAATTTGGTCTGTGACTGAGTTTCTAAAGTTGAAAAGTTTACACATCCCAATCTTTTTGATTCAATCCTAATCCTTTTTTTGTTTTTGTTTTTTGGTTCAATCAATCCTGTCACCTAAAAGATGTGTATAGACCTTGGTATCTTCGTTTCTCTTATTCTTCATACTTCTCCCGCCGTCCATGTCCCTTTGATCTTAAAATGTGTTTTCTTTTGCTACAATTTTGAACATGCTCAATAAAAGTCGCTAACTGATGTGTGTGTCAATAAATAAATAAAAAGATAATATGTTTGACTTGGAATGAAGTCCCATTTACTTCAGATATATAAGTTTTATTTATGTACTTGAGTTATATGATGTTAAATAACTCAGATATCTTAAGTGTCATTAATATTGGACAAGTGCAAGGACAGAAATTGAATTTGATGACTTTCAATAAGTGTATGAGCTCCTAGATTAATTAAGCTTCTTCTTGGAATCTTTCAAGTATTGCAAGTTTTCGAATCAAACAATTAATAGTATAATATAATTGAATGGGACAAAACAAAACCCTGGTGTCACTTGTTGAAACATATGAGAGATTGGGTGGTCAACTGGCGTTGTGATGATAGTTAAGGCATATGTAAATTAAGTACTAGATAACACCTAGTTGAGAAAATTGATGGATGGATTGGTGATAATTACTTGTCGGTTGGAGAATAGTATATGAATTGTTTTTCTTCAACTATACGTGAATACTTGGGTGATTGTAACAGGATATCACTTTCTCCCAAGATGTCAACCAGATGATGAGAAATCGCCGAGGATAAGATCTGTGGATGTGACGTCCGCTGGATTTGACTTAATTGAAACCCCACCTTCCCAACTTGAAAGGTCAAAAAAAAACAAACACAAATAATTTTTATATTTCCCAGAAAAAATCCCTCAATTTCAGGTGCAAGAATCAAAGTCGAGGGTTTTAAGAGGGCGGTGGTGTGGAGGTGGAGGTGGCTGAGAGGGTCCAAATTTGAACAAAGGTCCCATGATGATGTCATCAATTACAAAATGGAGAATTTTTGGAGGTGGCGGTAATGTTTTTGGGAATGAAAGATCATCAAGGAATCTATTTGGACACCGGTGAGATTCTGTCTGAAGATTTTTCTTTTCTTTTTTCCTTTCAAAGAAGGTGAGCCAGTGCCAGAGCACAGCAACTGTTAATGGCTCAAAAATCAACTGATAATATGATAATAAGAAGGGTATGGTGGTGGCTGTTGGTGGGTGGGACTTTTGAATAGATTGATGACACTCCAGTGCTAACAGTAGTAATAGAAATATTCAAATATGTAGTAGTAGACGCCCACTTCTCCCTTTCTTCTGTCTCCTTACTCTTTTAAATCAATCTACGGCAAACCTGTACTTATATGCTCTACATGTGTTTAGAGGGATAGAAGCAGACAGAGTGAGCATGTTCTCATCTCTGATGGTTTTCCCATTTTTCTTTTCTTTCTTTCCCTTAAGTCCACTGCAATTTAGAGGGAAAAATGCCGACTTTTAGAAATATGGATTTCCTTTTTTATATTTATCCAAATCAAAGAAGAATTAGAAGAAAACAAAAAAGGCATCCAAGGTTAAAACAGTACAAGTATGTACTGAAAGGCGCACGCATGCTGGACAATTCGAGCAGTTAATACCAAGAAAGGTTTTTTATTTTGATGCATTTGGGGAAAAAAAAATGAAACATTAGTAGATTGCTCAATTTTACACCACGTAGTAATTTTCTTCATCTTCTGATGACAAAAAATGGACATTCTCAAGCATACTGAAAATTTCTTCTAAAAGGCTGTCATCTTTTGTAACGTTGATCTTTGAATATTTACTAAATTCTTTAAAAGTAATAATTTTGTTTCCAATTTAGAAATTTAAATTGTAAAACTCAATATCCTTTAACATTTGAAGATTTTGACAATTTAGGACATTCAGATCAACGATCAGCTTCCCTAAGGGCCATTACATTACACATCAACGTTGTGAAGTCAAATTTCTAGTCTTCTGTATGCTTGATTTATATACATATCTTGCATAGGGCTCGAACAAACAGCATGATATTCCAGACCTTGTTCATTAAGCAGCACTTAAAATTTGACCAATGCAGTAATAACTCCTGATCCGTTGGAATCGAATGCATTGAATGCATAGGGGGGGGAAAAAAAAGTCCTATCGAGCCTCTCCTCACGTGAGTTATGTTCTAACTTCATCATAGCACATTCGTTCAACGGCAACTGACAACTAACGCTAAACACAGTGTTTTGAGCAAATTTCCGGCTTCAATGGGCAATTGACAACTTAAAGAGTAACAAGAATTGTGACTGTAGTTGACAGTAAGTGCAAATTGTCAGAAATCACCGGTGTGGGCCTCTAGTTAGCTCAGGACGTGACCAATGAGTGATTACCGGTCATTACAGAGCAGCAAGTACTCAAGGGATTCACATCTCTACACGTAAATGATCATACCTCCAGGCTATAAACTTCCAACCACATACTCGGTACAACCTGCAAAATCAAACCAAGAAATTAATGAGAAAGAAGTTTTGGAGAGACGAATCACCTGAATGAATGACCACAAATAGTGTCCGCTGGATCATCAGGGTCCCAGAAAGATATAAAGAGACAATTGGCCTCCGCAAGCGACGGTATCCGACATTTAGTGCTCTTACAAGTGGGTGATGGGTCCTGGAATTGTGTTGTTATGATTGGCATAATGGGGTGGCCAATCAAAGGAATAAGGAGACTCATCCTGCAATATAATGGATTTTTCCTGTAAGAAACATTCACCAGTCTTGCATATATGACCAAGTACAGTACAGATATGGAATCGCAATTTGAGCATTTTTCTTTTTTAGTCCACCTCCCAAGTTTTCCTATCATGTCATCAGGCTTTTGGAGCCATTGGGTCAACCTCATCTCACCTTCTTTGGTACCTACCAAAGGACTAAGGCAATACCTTCAAAAAAGACAACAACTCCTGAGGAATGTAACCGAGTAATGATGTTGATACACAGCATTTTATACGAAGCAAGTCATTCCCAAAACGTAAAATTTTCAAAATTTAAAGTCTCAGGATTATGAAAGAACATGTTTATGAATACTATTACTACCTGACCCAATCTTGGAAACAAGCATTTGTGGCATATCAAAAGATATGAATAATCTGATAGACAAGATACAAACCAATTTCTAATTTCTTAAGCTTATTAATGGTTTTGACGATGATAGTTTAATTTTTCAAAATTTAAAATTGATTTATTTCCTTTTAAAAGTAACGATATAATTCTTAAGAGAAAATAAAATCATAAGAAAAATGTTTCCTTTCTTACAGAAACTTTCTTTATGAACTTACCTTATTTATTTTACAAAATTCGGAAGGATCTTGCTAATCATATATTTTGTCAATCAGCTCTAGATTTTTCGTAACGGTTTATTATTACAAGATTCTAGCAAAGATAATATTAAAGATTTTAAAATCAACACAAAATAGAAATGAAGCAATGACTATTTGAAGAAAATGTCTATTTAAAGAAGAGTCATTGCATTTGGCAAACGGGGGACAAAAACCAAAATCTTTGAAATACTTCAGAAGCATGACCCGCTTCATAAGGCACATACCTGACATCATGAGGACATTCGAACGCATGCTCTATGAAAGCAACATGTTAGAGTAGTCACATTCACTTATAAGGCATCATACATACACAATATCCAAAAAATCAATTCCTCATTCCATTTATAAAAACATTATGTAGCATTACCCTCAAAAATTCATATATACTGTATCAAAAATATATGAGAGTTTAACACTCTTTACAACATTCTACGTGGATGAGGAACTATACAAAAGATTATAACTAAACTCCTCAGTTTCAACTGACCGACCTTTGAGTCATTTCTTGAATCCAAAAATGCAGTACTAGACTTCTTCTAGAGTGTCTTAATAGCTAGGTCTCCTTTCTCGTACCTGAAAGTCAATGATATAATTTTGATGAGTTTTGCAAACTCAGTGAGCAAGCCATCATTGATGTGCTCACTCATATTAAACACAGAACAATTAACAATTCAATTTATTACAATAAAATCACATCACAAATACATCACATCATATTTCATTTTAGAATAGTACATTTCAAACATTTAGTTCATACATATCAATTTGTATATGAAGTGCATATGTGACTCACTTTCATTGCTAATTTGTTATGTCTGAGCATCTTTTTAATTGTCCCAGATCTGTTATAGATACCGGGTTCATTGATAATTGTCCTGTATCCATTGTGGATATCGAGATCATTTTAATAGTGAGCCTGTGACTCTTTATACACATTTTCTGAGCTTTAATCTTTTTTTCACTGGCCACTTCGATCACAACTTCCTTTATTTGATCATGCATTTCAATGTAATGAGATGCACTAATTCACATTATATGCAATTAATTACTTTCATTTAGTATACACATTCACTTTTCGCAGTTTCATCGGACCTAAGTCCGGCATTCAATATACCTGTTGAGAACAATTATTTCTTTCAGATTCACATTCAATTATAAACACTTCCAATGCAAATATCATTCATCAAACGCCTCGGACTATCAATATCTAGAATTAGCACATTCACGTCAATAATAGTTCAATAATTGAAATTTAAGCAATTACAATCAATCCTAGTGAGAAACATCTAAATTACTCACTGTAAGCTCCAGATAACTATTCCCTCGACTTCTTGACAATGTTTGGATGCTGGCATTCTATTTGCACCTCTAAACCATGCAATACACACATTACACATTACTAAATTTCTCAATCATATAATTATTCAATCATACACATATGTATATGTATTATGCACAATGCATGCTCCATTGACTATTCCGGGTATGTTTCCTTGATTCACATCTCATGATCATTTAAACATCATCATTTGTATATGTCTAGCTTGCACTTATGCTGTATCTCAAATAACTTGATTATTCTAAGTTCATCAATCAATCATTCATCATTCACATATTCTCCAATCCTTTTTCTAGCATTATAATCACACAGTATCGAATTTCTCATTCATTTATTCCTAATACACCTTACTCACTTTAATCACCTAATCAATCATCAAACTAGGTTCATTCAAGGCCTCATTCAAACCTAAATGCATCATAAGAAAGCACCTTAGCATCAGTTGTTTCAAACATCACTTAAAAGATAACATTTCACTGTTTATACTTGGCCATAATCGTGGTGGACCTTCCCACAATCGTGACAGAAGTCAGTGCAATAGGCCATGACCGTGGGGATTCTGCCATGATCGTGACAAAACCTAAATAACCAGGCCACGATTATGCATTGAAGGCCACGATCGTGCTTTACCTTTCATCTTTCATTTCTCTACGAATTCCACATACTTAGAAACATAATTTACCCTTCTAGTTTTCCAGAGTTCATATCCGTTTATGCAACTTCATTTTTTGCTAATCTAACTACCATATTGGTTACATTAAACCTTACAAAAATCTACTCAGTTGATTCATTATCATTCACTTAATACCATTATACATAAAATCTTAACTTTTCTATATTTTAACTCTTTCATAATACATCAAAAATATCTTCTCCATAGTTCATCATTTTGACTTCCTATCCTCATCATTTTTACCCCAATCTTATCTCAATCTCTTCTATAAAACAATCTATAAATCATTATTTATCAATCATACAAAAATAGAATATGATCTCTATCATTCACTATCGTCTTAATTCTTCTCATTTCAGTAACACTATACTAGTCTTTTCTTTAACATAATTTCACCTTTATTTTACCTTAAATCCCAATCTATTTCATCTACATAACAACTTATAACTCACGTTTTTCATACACCTAAGGACATATACAAGTGTTTCATTCCTTCATCAAAAATTTCTACACTCATCATTTACCATTTTCACTAAATCAATCCGTCTCAAACCATCATAATAATTGCTTCTATTAAAACAAACCATGAAGATAAAGATTGTACATACTTGTTTAGCTCAAAACCCTTCTCATAAACTATTGTTGA
>JANZXP010000005.1:37830857-37849838 GCA_027576715.1 Erythroxylum flavicans
GTAATGTGGCTTGAAAGGCCATTATAGCTTTGTACAACCCTTTGTTGAGGGTAATGAAATGTAATTGATGAAAGTTAGTTGAAATTAATGTATTACATACTATGATGAAGTAAAAATCGGAGAGTATTATGATATTTTTGATTAACGATTGGGTTATGATATATGTGTTCCGAATAATAGTTGGCCTCCAGAATCGGGGTCTAACACGTGTGATATCAGAGAAAGTAGGAGTTAGACTCCGAAAACGGGGTCTAACAATAAACAGACTCTCCCAGTCATCATTTCGACGGAGTTGACTTCAAATCAAGAGGAGAGGCCGGTTCGAATGTTGAGAGAGGATAAGAAGGCCATCAGGTGGACTATTACGGATATCCAAGGGATAAGCCTATGTATTTGCATACAACACACTTTGTTGGAGGAGGATGCAAAATCTACAAGGTAAGCTCAGTGTAGGATGAATCCTCTAATGATGGAAGTTGTGAAGAAGGAGGTGCTGAAGAATCTCAATGCTAGGGTGATTTACCCGATTTATGACAGTAAGTGGGTAAGTCCCATACATGTGGTTCCAAAGAAGTATGGAATCACTGTTGTAACAAACTAGGTAGGAGAGTTATTTCCCACCTAAGTGCAAATCAGGTGCCAAATATGTATTGATTATAGGAAGTTGAATTCTGTAACTTGTAAAGACCACTTTTCCACTTCCCTTTATTGATCAGATGCTTGAGAGATTGGTTGGCTATAATTATTATTGCTTTCTAAATGGCTTTTTAGGTTATCTCTAGATCCCGTTCGCACCGGAAGATCAAGAGAAGAAAATATTTACATGCCCAATTAGTATGTTTGCTTACCAAAGAATGCCATTTGGATTATGTAACGCACCTACCACACTCCAAAGATGTATGGTAAGGATTTTTCTAAATATGTTGAGAACATTATTGAGCTATTCATGAATAATTTTAGTGTATATGGATCTTCTTTTGATGAATACCTTAAGAATCTTACTGTTATTTTGGAACAATGCATAGAAACTAACCTTGTGTTAAATTGAGAAAAATGTCATTTTATGGTGAACTAAGGTATAGTTTTAGGCCATGTTATATCTACTAAGGGTATTGAGGTAGAAAAATCTAAGGTTGATCTTGTTTCTTCTTTATCTTGCCCCACTACTATGAGGAAAGTGCATTCTTTTCTTAAGCATCCAAGTTTTTATCAAAGGTTAATTAATGGCATGTTTGGTTTAATGGAATAAGTATTCTATTCCACGTGTATTCTTAAAACTTATTTATGCCTTTGTTTCGTTAGGAAAAAATATACATAATAACTAATCCTAGGATTAGATATTCCTTAACTTTCTAGAATAATTAAAGACGATCTCCACCTATCTTTATGTATTCCAAGAATAAGCCATTTGTTCAGGACTTTTTATCCTTCATTCCTGCGTTTCTTATTCATTTTCACCTCCCTCTAGAAATCACTCCCATGTTTACTTCTTCTTCATTTTCACTCTCTCTACCTCGCGATTCTCTTCTCCAAAAACTTCACTCTCTCTTCAAGTCAACCCCAGCCTTCTACCATCTATCCTCTCTTCTGGGTAAGTTATTCCTGTTCTTTCCCATGATGATGGATTTTTGTTAATGGGTTTTGATTAGGTGAGGGGTTTTGTTGATGGAGTTATGTTTGTGCCTTGTTTTGATTGGGTGAGGGATTAGGTTTTGTTGATCTTCGTAACTTTGATCTTCACAAGTAAAGAGAAAAAAAAAAGAAAGAAAAAGCTCATTTAGGTTTATTAAAAAGAGTTTTATGTTCAACAAGTCATTTGGATTAGCCACACATATAAGGCTAAATTCTCAAAAAGTAATGTTTGTGAATACTGTACATATATATCATAAATTCTTAAAACTAGTTTAATTTTTTGTCTTATTAACTTATGTTTCACATATACCCTCATTCCTATCATAAATTTTCAACCATGCTTTTGAAGCAGCTGTTTGCCTTTTCTCATTGTTGGAGTAATTCATGTATTTGCCTCTTATATTTGATAATTCTTTATTCATTATTGATGAGCATATATTTTAGTCCACTCTTATCAAATTTTGTCCTGGCTATTGGCAATCTCATATCTAATCAAGCTTTTTTTCTCAATAAATATGTATAATACGTTAGTCTCCTTTTAAGCATATATATCTTTTGAACTTTTCTAGACAAAATTTTGTTTTCTTGCTATTCAAATCAATATGTGTTTATAATATTTTACTTTAATTTTGTGAGCATATATTTCAATTGAATATTTACTCAACCAGTCATTATAGTTTTGGCTTGCTATTCATCTAATATTTTTGCTCAATAAGTCTTAATAATTTTTTAATTACTATTTGGAAGCACATACTTTAATCCCCCTAAATCAATTTTTTCTCACCCTTGGTGATATATACTATAATTAGCTTTTTACATGGTCAGTAATTTATAATACTTTACCTTCTTTTGTCGATCATATATTTTTAGTCAATCTTTTAGTTAACTTATCATTATATATTTTTCCCACTATTTATATCATTTTTTCTTGATAATTCTCATAATTTCTTCCTTGCTATTTGCATAAATATATTTCAATTCAATTTATCAAATTTTCTCTCGTTATTAGTTATGACATATTTATACCAAGATTTTTTATTTGATACATATAAACTTGAGGCTCCTTTTGTGTGCATATATTTCAATTAAACTTTCCCTTAACATATAAATATATTTTTCACTCATTATTCATGTAATTATTTATAATACTTTACTCTTTTTTATGACTACATATTTTAGTCAAATACTCAATTGCGTTATTTTTTTTCTTGCGATATATATCTTTTTGTTTGATAAGTCTTAACAATTGTTTACTCACTATTTATAAGCACATATTTCTATCCAGTCTTTTTTTTTTTTTTGGTAGGTGATCACATATTCCAGTATAATTATTTATAGTAATTTATTCTCTTATTGTGAGCATATATATCAATCAAATACTCAATATATCATTAAATTTTTCCTTCCTATTTATATCAGTTTTGCTCGATGAGTCTTGAAAATTGTTTACTCCCTATTTTTAAGCACATATTTCAATCCAGTTTATAATTTTTTTACTGCTAATGATCATGAATTCAAATCAGGCATTTTTCTTGAAAAATATTTTTATTACTTTAATTTCCTTTTACTAGTATGTATTCCATTAGAACTTCTTTTGACAAGTCATTATAATTTTCATTCACCACTCATAACATTTTTGGCTAGATAAATTTTGATAATCATTTCTATTTGTGTGAAAATATTTCATTCCACTATATGAATTTTTTTTCTCACCATTGGCAATTAAATATTCTAATCAAGCTTTTTGCTTTATAATATTTATAATACTTTAGTATCTTTTTACAAGCATATATTTTAAGTCAAAATTTTACTCAACAAGTCATTATAGTTTTTCTCACTATTCATATCATGTTTTCTTGATAAATCCTTACAATTTTTTAGTCACTATTTTTAAGCATATATTTTAATCTATTATCAAATTTCCTTCTCCCAATTGGTGATAATATATTTAAATTAATATTTTTATAATTATTATAAAATATTAGGTTCCTTTTGTGTGCATATATTTCAATAGAACTTCCACTCAATATACTTTTTACTCTCTATTCTTATCATTAAGTAATTATAATACTTTAATTTTATTATGCAAGCATATATTTAAACTTTTACTCATCATATTTTTTTTGTTCGATAAGTCTTAATAATTCTTTACTTGCTATTTGCAGGCAAATATTTTAATCCAAAATATCAATTTTTTCTTACTAGTATCGATCATATTTTCTAATCAAGCTTTTTGCCTGTTAGTACTTATAATATTTCACTCTCTTTTCACAAGTATATATTTTAGTTGAACTTTTACTCGATTAGAAATTATTTATTGAGCAACTTAGTTAGTATAAGATTAGGAATCTAGCTCTTAAGTCTTATCTTAGTTAACTCCTACTTTAACTAGACTTACACTTCTTGATTAATTGAACCCCTGATGTGGACCCGAGGCACATAGGCTTATATATGATTGGTAGCCCTATTGGGTTAATTCAAGCCCAATTCATCTTCTTATTAAAATAATTAAAATGTTAGGGTGATCAATAGACCTTTCTCTTCCACCTCGAGATGAAGTATTGAGTGAATAAAGCCCAAATAGGTTGAGAGTGTCCTATAGAGAGAAACATGTTTTTAAGATACTTTTCTTTATTTTTCAGTTAATATTTTTAGATATCTTACATCCTTGTGGTATATGCTTTAGGCATGAATTATATAAGATGTTAGCTAAGGCTAAGAAATAATGGAGAGAGGTATTCTAACATCATTTTCTAGGAAGAGGAAGAAGCAAGGGTGATGCACAACAATGAGGTTATCATCCTCAAGCTAACCATCTTTACTACATCCACCCCTATCTCTTTGCCATATCAGCCTTCTTCTCCACATTTCTCTCACCAAATAGAGAACAAGGTCATCGTTAGCAAGGCTAAGCAACAAAGAAGAGAGATCTTATAACATCAATTTCTAGGGAGAGGAAGAAGCAAAGGATCGAGCTAACCATCTTTACTGCATCAACCCCTATCTCTTTACCATCTTAGCCTTCTCATCCACATTTCTCTCACCAAATGGAGAACACAATTTGGTCACCATCCTCGAGCTAACCCTCTTTACTGTATCCACCCTTATCTCTTTGCCATCTCAGCCTTCTCCTCCACATTTCTCTCATAAAATGGATAAAAATGTAGTCATTAACTAAGGCTAAGTAATAACGGAGAGAGTTCTTCTAACGTCATTTTCCAAGGAGAGGAAGAAGTGAAGGATGATTCACACAATGAGGCCACCATCCTCGAACTAACCATCTTTATTGCATCAACCCCTATCTCTTTGCCATCTAAACCTTCTTATTGACATTTCTCTCACCAAATGAAGAATAAGGTAATTGTTAGCTAAGATTAAGCAACAAAGGAGAAAGGTCTTCCAACATCATTTTCTATGGAGAGGAAGAAGCAAAGGATGATGCACAACAATGAGGTCACCATCCTCGACCTAACCATCTTTGCTGCATCCACTCCTATCTCTTTGCCATCTCAGCCTTCTCCTCTATATTTCTCTTACCAAATGAAAAACAAGGTTGCTATTAGATAAGGCTAAGCAGCAAAGTAGAGAGGTCTTCTAACATCATTTTCAAGGGAGAGGAAGAAGCAAAGGATGATGCACACAATGAGGTCACCATCCTCAAGCTAACCACCTTTACATTATAAACCCCTATCACTTTGGTATCTTAGCCTTCTCCTGTACATTTCTCTCACCAAATGGAGAATAAGGTCCTCGTTAGCTAAGGCTAAGCATAAAAGGAGAGAGGTCTTCCAACATCATTTTCTAAAGAGGGGAAGAAGCAAAGGATGATGCACACAATGAAGTCACCATCCTCAAGTTAACCATCTTTACTTTATAAACCCTATTACTTTGGTATCTCAGCCTTCTCCTGTACATTTATCTCACCAAATGGAGAATAAGGTTCCTGTTAGCTAAGGCTAAGCAATAAAGGAGAGAGGTCTCCTAACATCATTTTCTAGGGAGAGGAAGAAGCAAAGGATGATGCACAACAATAAGATCAATATCCTTAAGCTAACTATCTTTAGTGCATCCACTTCTATCTCTTTTCCATCTTAGCCTTCTCCTCCACATTTCTCTCACCAAATGGAGAACATGGCCACTATTTGCTAAGGCTAAGCAATAAAGGAGATTGGTCTTCTAACATCATTTTCAAGGGAGAGGAAGAATTAAAGGATGATGATTGATGCACAACAATGAGGTCACCATCCTTGAGCTAACCATCTTTATTGCATCCACCCTTATCCCTTTTCCATCATAGCCTTCTCTTACACATTTCTCTCACTAAGTGGAGAACAAGGTCACTGTTAGCTAAGGCTAAGCAACAAAGGAGAGAGATCTTCTAACATCATTTTCTAGGGAGAATAAGAAGCAAAGTATGATGCACAATAATAAGGCCACCATCCTCGAGCTAACCATCTTTACTGCATTGACCCATATCTCTTTGCCATCTCAGCTTTCTCCTTCACATTCCTCTCACTAAATGAAGAACAAGGTCGCCCTTTATATTCAAAGTAGGCTTGTAAGGGAATAAGAGTGCTTCTTCCTTAACTTCAATTTGAAGAAGACTGATACAAACTTCGGTAAGGTAAGAAGTAGATCTACATTGGCTTGTTTGATGGTCCTCCTTACAAACAAGCAAAGTATAGAGGACATGCTTATTGATCACATTCGTGTGTTTACTAAAAGCCATCTTGCCAAGATAACATTTACTTAGCATTTTTTATTTGTCTTCTTTTTGAAAAATCTAACTTTGGGTTCTATTTTCCAAGCTCTGCATTCGTATTTGTGTTCTATAAAAGACATGTAGGTGAACTTGACATTGTTTCAAAGAAGAAAAAACAAGCTGAGAGGGTAGCCATGAAGGCTTGGGAAGACCTCGAGATGTTTAAAAAGGAGAAAGAGATTGTTGGGGAATAGTTGTTAAAATGTCTTAATGAACTTGAGAAGGACACAAAAATGCTAAATCCATCTTCAAGAGTTAGTGAATAAGAAGTTGGTGCAAAAGAAGTTTCTAGACTTGGATATTCTAATGCTTTCAATGAGCTTGAATCCACTCAAAGAGACGAGCTTAAAGAGGTCTATGACGTTGATGGAGAAGTTGAGATTACTAGCCTTGCTAATAGAGGATCACAAAACCTTAATTGTGCCAACACAACTTCTTCCTATGGCATACTTATATTAACTTAGACACTTTTGTTATTTTCTCCTGTATAGGGATGTAAATGTAAGAATCTTTATTAATTTTTTAACCCTTTTATTTTCTACTTATAGAATTTCACTTTAGGCCATATTTTGAATACCTAATTTATTGTTGACTCATAAGTATATTTAAATTCCTTATTAGGTATGTGGAGTCTAGCTTCAATTGATCAATTTTGAATGAATGATAAATATAATAGATATATGACGTATAGCTTTAATGCTTTAATCAATTTTTGAATGAAATAGATATGTCAGACATATAGAGTCTTGTTCTTATACCTTAACAAAATTTTAATAATTTTAACCAAACAATGGCAGGGATATGGAGTTTAGTTCCAATGTCTTAACAAAATTTTGGTAATTTTGACTTAATAATTGTAAGGATGTAAAGTCTAACTCTAATGCATTAATAAATTGCTTATAATTTTAACTTGAAAATGGAAGGTATGTGGAGTCTAACTCCAATGACTTAACAAAATGTTGATAATTTCGACCTAATGATGACAGGGATGTAAATTCTACCTTCAAATTCTTGATAAAATTTGGATAATTTTAACTTAACATGACAGGGATTTGGACTCTAGCATTAATTCCTTAACAAAATTTTGATATAAGAATGGAAAGGGTGTGGAGTTTGGCTCTAATTCTTTAACAAAATTTAACAACCTTAACTTGAAAA
This sequence comes from Erythroxylum flavicans, assembly GCA_027576715.1. Lineage (NCBI taxonomy): Eukaryota > Viridiplantae > Streptophyta > Magnoliopsida > Malpighiales > Erythroxylaceae > Erythroxylum > Erythroxylum flavicans. The sequence goes on from JANZXP010000005.1 coordinate 37,838,410, forward strand.
TTTTATGGGTATAGAGTTTGGATCCAATGCCTTAAAATTTTTCTTCTTTTTGATAATTTAACATGGAAATAGATAGAATATTGAATCTAGCTTCTATTGTGTTAGTAAAATTCGTGAAATTTCTAACCTACCATTTATTTATAGTTACTCCTAGATTTGAGACCTCTTAAATTATTGATTATTTCTTTGGTTAGGAAGTTGAAAGACTCCTCTTTAAACTTAAGGTTTTTAACCTACAAGTTTTTTGTTTTTTAGTCAGGGGGCTAAAATGAGTGCTCTTTGACCTAAACCTTATAATTCTACAAGTTTTTTTAGCTAGAGAGTTGAGTTGGCTTGTTTTGGACTTAGGGCTTGTAGTCCTATAAGTTCTTTTCTTTTAATCAGAAAGCTAAGTTGACTTCTCTTGCACTTGAAGCTTGTAAGCCTATAAGTTTTTATTTTTAATTCAGGGAGCTAAGATGACTTATTCCAGAACTAAGGTTTTCAAGCTTATAGGTATTTTTTTTTATAGGCAAGAAGTTGAGCTGATTTCTCATGGATGATTTCTCATGGAGCTAAGCCTTATAATCCTACAATTTTTTTTAGTAGGGAGCTTAATTGTCTTCTTTTAGGCCTAAGATTTATAGATTTTATCTTTTTTTTTTATCCAATGAGTTGTGTGTGTTATTAGGTCTAGTGAATAATCTTTTGTCTCTTTTAGTAGGGTCAGTTAGTGGCCTATCTTTTGGTTTTCGTCTAGGTCATTTTTAAGGATGCAGTTAACAACTATGTTGACATTTGTATTAAATCTAAAAAGCTCCTTATTGCTCATCCCTTTAATTTCCCCTTTTGATCCCTTTGTATTTGACTTATTATTATCAGTTTTGTTAATTAAAGACATAGCTCATTGTTTTCTACTTTTTAGCCCTAATTTATAACTCCTTAATACTTCGATGTTGTTTTTTCTTTTTACTTCGAGTTCTATAAGAGTTAGCAAGGTCTGAATCCATTTGTAAAGGTTGTTGTTATTAGTCTTGTATCGAGAATATGGTATGATTGTTTTACACCCATTAGGATGGAAGAGAAAACTTTACATTTTATAGCATTAATTAAATCATGTAGGTCCATAAGTTCCTTATAACAGTTCACATGGTCACAGGTTATGCATTCCATCATAGGTTTTTAGATTTGGCATCTTCAATCTAATTGGTAGTGGCCCAACTACGATGTCAAAAAGTACTTAGGGTTATTAGTTATCAAGGTTTCCCAAGTGTCATGCTTGGTTAGAAGATGGGAAAGGTTATAGAGTGTGGATGGCGTTCCCGTTGTTGTTGGTTGTAGGGCATTGACTTGGAGTATGGGGTTGTGGGATAAGGATAGGGCTCCCATATTGGTGGTTACAAGATTGGTCTTTTTTTTTATAATAGTTTGTCTCACTTGTTCATATAATATCAAAATTTTTATTACTTGGTGCTCCAGATGTTTACCAGTATGAGGGTCTTTGGGGATGTTGATTGTTCAAGTAACTTTGACAGAAATGTTGCTTCTACTGGTGTTTATTATTCTTTCCTAAAGTGATCATAACCTAACTTTTGAAGATTTTCTCGCAAGGAAATATCAAAATAGTTCATTTAGGTTCCCACAAATGACATTAAATAATGTAGAATAAATTTAAGTTAAGCTTGTTAGATTGGTCATAATATAGACTAAAGATAATGATACAACTAAGTCATGCTAAATTTAACGATGCGCAAAGACACTTAATTTTGATTAGGAGGTCATATCAATAGATCATGATTGTTGCTAACTCAGGTCATGAAATAATGTGAGTGTGCCATGAACATGTTTGGATGGATCATGCACAAAGATAGTTTTAGGGTGGCTATACCAAAAGCTCAAGTAATTTATCTTCAAAAGTTGATGATGTGATCGTATATGCAAAATCATTGAAGTATTAGGCTAAGAAAGCTAAAGCACTATGTTACAAAGTGAGAACATTTCTTCCAGTAATAAGAAAGAGGTCGAAAGAATTGGCAACAAAGTAAGCATCTTCCAAACATATTTCTTATGTGCTAAAGTAGAGTTAATGGTCTAAAGTGGATAACTCCTCACTAACTTGGTGGAATTAGTGGAAGTATAACTCCCCGATAACTTGGTGAGCTAGTGCAAAAAGTAGATGGTTTAATTTATTTTGTCCATAATTTCTTATAACCTTATATAGAGGCATCTTTTATAGTTGATTTTAGTATCATATCATACATTCAACATCTATAAGAAATAATTAAAAGTTTTAAAAGAAAGTTCTTGTTGAGACCTTTAGCTAAGAAGAGCTCGAATGGTTTATCACAAAGTGCTTTAAGTTAAAAGTAACTTGAATTTTTTTGTATTGTTTCATTGTGAATGGATAAATAAAAGATTCACTTTATTTCATTTCATTGGATTGATTTGTGATAAAACACTTATTCACTAGGAGTGTGAGTGAAAAATATAAACACGTGTTGTAAGACATTTAAAAATAAATAAATTTTTCAATCGACAATAAAAAAAAGGCTAAGTTAAGCTTTGGTAAATTTAAACTTGACTATTATACAAAGACTTAGACAATTTTATGCAATTTTGCTATCTTCTAAAAAGTTTCTTTGATATACGTTGACGACTAGATCATAAAATTTTGCCCTTTTCTTTTATTTATCTTTTTATAATATTATTTAGTTATTATATATTTTTTATCATATTCTATTTTTTCGTCTTTTATAATTTTAAAATAATATCGTATTAAAATATAATTTTTTTAATATTACATTATTTTGGATAAAATAGATTAAAAACTAACAGAATATAACACTAAGATTTATGTGATAAGGAAGCAAAATTATATGACAAGTGATAGTTTTAAAATATTAAAACTAATATAAAATTTTAAAATATTGGAAATTTTCAGTCTATTTGACTCGTATTCCGTTGTTGGTTAGCATCCAATGAGATATGTTCCACAACGTACTTAATAGACTATGCTACAATCACCATTATATGGACTATAAATCCTTGTGTTGCCCAAGGAATACATAAATTACAAAGAAAGATAAAAGTAAATAGCATAATTTACGAAGAAAGATGCAGTACATAGGATTGCATGCATATAATATAACAGATATCAAAGGCTAAAATTAAGGCTTCATTAGCATGAGCAGATAAACTCAAATCTAGTATATTCCTCGTGTATTTGATGTCTATATTTCTATTTACAGTAAATAAAAGCTCTTTAAGGTTTAATTTCAACGGAATACTATAAGAGATGCTCCAAATATGTTTTCCAAATGTAGTCAAACCCCTAATTATGTTTTATTTTATTAAAGCTTACTGGGGTAAAAGGTGAAGTGTCCTTGCATTTAGATAATTCCTAGTCAAGAATAGGCAATAAAATGAAATGCGATATACTGTCTCCCGATTGTTTTATTGTACAACACAATGGGAAAATAAAATAGAACACCTAACAACATACCTTTACATCAAGAACTCAAGAACTACGAGAATATGTTATGTCCTGATTGTTTTGTTGTACACGATCTTGTTGTACAATACAATGGTAAAATAAAATAGAATACCTAACAATATATCTTTACATCAAGAATTATAAAATCGCCCCTTCATTTTGAAGCTACGTTACCATTCAAGCTTTTTTTTCATACTTTTCCTTCTTATTTAAGGATTAAAAAAAAGGATCCGGTTCAAAGTTTCCTTCGTTCTTGCTTTGACCTGTTAAAAGTAATATTTCCTGTTAAAAGGTAAATACTTTAGCCTGGAAGAACAAGAGGCCCAGCTAAGTGCCCTTTTCTGGAAAGGCAAGCACTTTCTGTTGCAACTCGCAAGTGTCTTAATTCTCAAAAAAAAAAAACAAACCTGCAAGTATCTTCTTCTTAACTTTAAAAATTAACCTTGCCTAGAGGAGAAGATAACGAAGCTTTCCAACTTCCTTTTACTAATTACCATAAACATGACAATCACTCTCCCAGAAAGAATCAACAGAGGAAAAGCATGAATATTTTACTTCCCCCGTAATAACCTCCACTTACAATAATACATCCACATCGTACAAATATACTCGAATCAAGATCCTAGGCGCCATTGACTATTTGTAGTACAAGAAATTTCATAATCTAGCGGAGCATCGAGACAAGAGCAACAAAGGAACCATATCTTGTATCGTCTCAAGTTCAGAGCTAGCTTAAGTGGCTACATTTTTCATATGATCAGCTTGGAACTGCCTCAACAGTTGTATGGAATGCTGATAGAGGTTAAGGTCAATGCCGTCCACATTCCTACCGACTCGTGCCTGCAAGATTGGCTGAAGTACAACAATTTGTAATTGAATGTTTGAAATAGCTTAAGATTGTGGAAAACAGCAATTCTTAGCAGGAATTGTACGGAACCCTCACCTCGTTGTCAGGTTGAATAAGAAGTTCACCAATAAATTGGTAGATAGAGCCAATTCTAAAGCTAAGGTCTCTGAGGTGTTGAGTGTCAATCTTTAGGGAGGCATTTCCATGACAAATGATCGCTATGGCCGTCTCCACAGTATAGTCCTGTAGCCTGGGGAAACAACAGAACACACTAGTATAAAAGATAGCAACCCGAGATCAGAAAAGGAAATAGCATATATTTAATAGGCAGTCGGTGGTGAAATTGTCCTATTCATTAGCTAGGTTTTCTTACTGCTCATATCACAAACCCAAATATATGGAAGTGAAGACTGTTTTCTTAGAAGTAACTATTTTCTCATGTCAAAATGTTACATTACAAGACAATGACAAGTCGAAGAAAGTCTCCACTTAGTAAGAAGAAAACCACAAACTGCATCCTCATTGAAATCCAACACCTAGCTAAACAGTGCTAGAAAAAATAGTGACAATAAATCTAAGGTAATAAGAGCAGGATAGCATTGTATATTATGCCACACTCCGGATGTATTTGGCCTATGGTCTCAAGACAACCGAGCCCTTTTCTTTTTTCTTTTCCTCTGAAAGTGGAGGCACAAGCCTAAGGATGGTTTGTTTACACAGTTTTCTTTTCTCTGCTCCAGCACACAACCTAAAAGAGTAAATATTCCACAAAACAAGGTGATGTAACGTGCCATAATACCATTTTCAAGATACTTGGCTAAAACACCACAAATACAACACTCCACGCTTCATCACCAGTGTTTTATAACAAATAGAAATAGTGATATCGTCATAAGAAACATGTCAACTACATAGCATCAGTTTTAACAACTTCTTCTAAGGAAGTAAAATACAACAAATTACCAACCAATACATGCATTCGTACCATATTCCACTTTATTCTCACCTGATCCATTATCAACTACTAGGGACACCGAAAAAGTACCACCTTCTGAGGAATGCAAATATAATGTAACGTATACAAGTAGTTAATCAGTTGGATTGTTATGAAACTTTCTGTATTCAGTTAGCAGTTTTATACATCTGACATGTTATTAGTTGAATATCGAATTGGTAAATAAAGGGAAAACATCTTTTAAAGGACAGTTTCGAAGTAATTAAAATTTTCTTCTTAATCCTCCTTGAATCCCTTCTAATTTCTAACCTTCTCTAACACCATTCTTCCAAGTCTAGTTCTATTTTCCTTCCCTCTTCTCTTTCTCTAATTTGTACTAATATCACTCAATAAGCCGGGTTCTTCTTGGCACACCTATATAGGCTCTAAAACACTGTATTTTCCATATAGATAAAAGGACTAAAACTATTGATGTCTTCACTTCAACTTCAGTATAACATTTTTTTTCTCAAGCTCAGCACGGTGCCAAAGTTAACACTCCTCCTTGAAATGAGCTACAAACTAGTAGATAATTATACTTTTTGTGGGATTTGATTGTTATCATTTGCTGGATTACTTGACATAAATGCAATTGTCTAATCTTCTCTTTTCAAAAGGAAAAGGAATGGACGTTGAAAGACCTTCATGTTGCAAATATAAGCTCAATGAGAAACCAGTTCATGTTATTCACATCCTTAGAAACAAAAGACACGGCAGCCACAGATATACATATGAACCAAAAAGAATACTAGCTTTGAAGGACAGAGGCCAAAAGCCTTACTTTCCAGTGACTCTAAGTGAGGCTCCTTGCCGTAGAAAAGAAGATGATGGATGCAGGTCTTCTAAAGTCACCAATACACCGGATTGAATTGAAGGGTTTGCCATAACCGATACAAAATTCACATCAGAAGTGCAACTTCTAGCTGCATATTATATATAGATTTTTAAGGGTCATTTTTTGGAAACATATGAGTAGATGTCCAAAATTAATTAAAGGGGAGCAATTGGTTCAGTGATGAAAGTATACAAAATAAAGAACTGCTGACACATACATAATAATTGGAAATTCGAATCAGAATAGTGAAAAAGGCATCCAACCTTTTTGTTATAAGGAAATAAAACATTAAACTTTAAAGCCTGGTGTAAGATGGACGTACTTACTCTAAGAAAAACTGCACCCATCCCAAACAGAACTAAACAATTAGAGAAAAGAAGAAAGCAATTTCAATTTTTAAGATTGAAAATGAACTAGATTCTGTATATTTGTACCAGCAACAGAGAAAATGAGTTCTGAAAATAAATGATTAATAAACTTTATAATAAAGGATGCCCGCTTCGTACACTATAGTGTATCAAATACAAAACTCAAGTGAAACCCCCACAAGAAATTCACATAACAAAATGATGGGAGGAAATAAAAACTTCACAAGGAACAGTAAGAAAGAAATGCATTACATGTATATACTCCATAGAAGTGAAGCAACAACAAAAACTATTAACAAGTGCATACAACAAGGCAATGAACCATGTGTTCATTTGCAAAGCCGTCTCAGCTTTCTACAGTCATTCTCCCCTTTTTCCACATATTAGTTTCTACTCTAGGCTGCCATAGACCAAGAGGTTAGGTAAATAAAGTTGGCCCAAACTTGATTTATTCACTCTTCTCGATGCACAAAGAGAAATTTGGAATCTTTTATTATTTTCCGAGTGACTTGAGTCTTTATTCCACATGAAATCCTTTGTTCCGGTTACGATGTTCCAACCTTGTTCCATTAAATCTCATCCACACATTTATATGGGTTTGTTCCCCACATAAATATATGGACGAGATTTAATGGAACATGATAGGAACATCATAACCAGAACAGAGGATTTGTTCTCCTTTATTCTAACAACTGAAGCTTTTGGCACGACGTGATTGATTTGGAGGTATCACATCAAGCATGCTTGAACAGCTTCATGCTAAGCCAATGGAAATACACAGCAATGACTATGATGGGAAGCGTCAAGGGCACTAAAAAGCAATAATACCTGATACAGAGAGGAACCCAGATTAGGAAAACTAGATCAAAAATCAGAAGAGATGTTTTCAAACCTATGTAACTCCATTCTTAAAGGATAATGATCAGTTAAATTGACAATACATCAAGGGATCAATTACTTCTATGCCCAAATAATTTGACCTTAAAGGATGTCCAAAGTTTATGATTTATTTAAAGGATGATGATCAGATAAATGAACAAACGTTATTGATTTATTTAAAATTTTAAAAAACCTTAAGTCGAAATTTGTGTATTTTATACTAAAGCCCTAATAATAGAAGATCTTGCCAATCACCTAATTCAACATATCAACTCCCATGACAAAGTAACAGGTTTTCCAATGAAAACAGTGATCTTGATCCTATCAGCCAACAATATCTAGTTAGATTCAGGTAAAATGATTGAATAATAAAAGTAAAACAAACCGAACTTCAAATGGCAAGTTTAGTACCTATCATTTTGAATAGCAGAGATGACAGGGTTATCAGAAGATGGGAGAAGCTTTGATACGATTGCTGCAAAAACTAAGCCAATAAAAGAAACTGACCAAGCAACGATAAGGAACCAACCCCATGAAGTCACCTTGGCATAGTTCAACTGAGAAGGAGAAACCATTAGTCCAACAAAAGCTCTGTGAGAGATGGTGATAGGATGAACTAGGACCAATCAAAGTCAAAGCTTCACTTGTTAGAATAAAGACTTGAATCACCCAAAAAATAATAAAAGGACTCCAAAATTTTTCTTTTTGCACCAAGAAAAGTGAATAACTCAATTTGGGCCAACTTTATTTGTAGCAATGCACCAAACCTCTTGGTCTACAGCAGCCCACAATAAAAACTTAATATGAGGGAAAAGGGGAACGAATGACTGTACAAATCCAAGAGGGGATTCATTGGCTTTGCTTTGCAAATGAACACAAGGTTTGTTATCTTGTAGTGCACACCTGTTAATAGTTTAAGTGTTTAAGCGATTACTTTGCTCCTGTGGGAATATACTTGTAATGTTTTTCTTTCTACTGTTACTTGTAAAATTCTGATTTCTTCCAACCATTTTTTGTGAATTTATTGCAGAAGTTAAAAGTTTTTATTTCTTCCCATCATTTTTTGATGAATTTATTGCAGAAGTTTCACTTGAGTTTTGTATTTGACGCACTATAGTTTACGAAGTGGGCATCATTTATTATCAAGTTTATATATCTTTCATTTTCAGAACACAATTTCTCTGTTGCTGGTACAAATATACAGAAGTTGGGTTCATGTTCAACCTTAAAAACTGAAATTGCTTTCTTCCTCTTTCCATCCTTGACTTTTCTCTGACTGATTCGTTCTATTTGGGGTGGGTGTTTCTTAAAGAGTAAATAGTTCCAATCTTTGTAAATGTCTGGCTTAAAGGTTAATGCTTTATTTTCTTCTAACAAAAAGTTTGGACACCTTCTTCACTATTCTGGTTCCATAATTTGAGTACCAGTTATTGACATACAAACTAAAACTTTATCTTCAGCAACCACAAGCCAAGGATTCAGGCATAAGATCCGTAAGACACGATATGTAATAATACAAGCTGATTTCCAAGTACTCAAATATGGTTTTAAATTGACAATTTCATCACCAAGCCACACGTATATCAAACATGATAGAAAGACCGAAAAGAAAAAACTGAAATGCCAAGACATAATCGAGAAAATAAGAACCAGGAGAGCTTAAGGCCATAAACCCATCTCACATATTTTGAGCCGGCATAAAAACTATATCAGAGAAAGAAAGAGACAAAAAAACGACATGAAAAAATGAGCAATACAGGTTCAAGGACAAAAACCAAAAAGGAAAAAAAAAAAAAGAGGGATTAGAATGAAAAATGACAATGGAAAACTAAGAACAAGCAATAGAGAATCAGAAATGTCAGGGAAAACAACCCTAGAACATAGAAATGACAAGGGTAGCCAAAGTTAGATCATATAAAAACCCAGAAAAAAATCCATATATTAATACTTAAAAAAAAGAGGTTCCGGCAGCTCTATGAGGCATAATATTAAAATCGACGTATCATAACTCAATCAGACAATCAAGGGCCAACAAAACCAAAAAAAAAAAAAAGTGACAGTGGAAATAAGACTCGAACGGGAACAAACCATATCTTATCTGAGCTGCGACTTCGACCCCTTCTTCGGAGATGGAAAATGTCTGGAAACCTCAGTGATAAATCTGGCACTTCCTCTGTAGCCTGCGACTATCGGCGCTACCCTAGCCGATCTCGTCGTGGTCTCCTCAGCTTGGAAAATGGGTGATGGCTTGCCTCGTTCGAAGATGATGCGATACTGAGATAAGAGCTTAAAGATGGCAACTATAATTAAAAACACACGAGGATCGGCGGTGGCAACCTCTGAAGAAACTCAGAGGAGTGACAATGAATGGGAAAAACTAAAAAGAACAGAAATGGGGGAGGAATCGGATGAAGCAATATGGGGATAGAGAAAGGGCTGATAGCAACGGATACAGATAATCTAGTGATGGCACTTAGGCCTTGGTCCGTGTTGAAAAGGGGCAAGATCATGAGGAGACCTAGTTGAAGTCCAATCTAGGGTCGCTTAAAATTGTCTCTTAAGCTACAGTTCGAATGAGTTGAGCCCAAAGTTCTATTTTATTTCCTCTTTCTTTTTTTGTCTTGTTTTATTGTTTGAGTTGATTAAGTTTGTTATAAATATTTTTCCTTCTTTCTTTACAAGGCTATAAATGTAATGCGCAGACTTCTAAAAATTGTTACAACCATTCTAGAATTCTGGAATAAGGTAATAATAGTTTACTTTAGCTTTGTACAAAAACCTAAAAAATATTAGATAAAAAAACTATTTACGTCTCATACCTATGTGTTTCTCTTTTTTCTTTGTTTCTTTAATTTTTATTAAAAAATAAAAAACTTATTAAAACATATTTGTCTAGAGCTGCTGTGATTCCTTTTTTAAAAAATAAAAAATCACAACAATTTCATAAAAACATGAAAAAGATGTTTTGTATTTTTTTAAAGTAGATTTTATTGGCCAAAAAGTCAACACCATTTAGAATCCTTCTCATCTCTTCTCTCTTTTACAACTATTTTGTTGTCCTCGACTCTTTTCTTCTCTCATCTACTTCTTTTTCTTGTGGATTTAAGCCTATGCATAATGTAAGAATTTTCTTGGGTTAGTTATTCTTCTCCGAATCTTATTGAAAAATTGGCTAATTTTTCTTTTCCCTACTCTATCGATGCAAAAAGTGACTGATCTTGGGCTTTTCACAAGGTGATTTTCGAAAACTACTTTAGTATTTTTTTATTAGGTCATATCTCTTTTCCTAGTTTTTCTAATTTATTGTCTTTCTAGGTTATTGTTTTCCATCCATTTCTAGTTTCTCACGAGTGAGATATTTATAAATATGAAATTATTATTCATGTAAAAATCTAGGTTACATGTTTGGTTTAAATGAATTACCAAAAAATTATTTAATTAGTTTTAAGACATTGGTGCAAAAGGAAGATGTTGGACCCCGATTCTCTTCTTACTAATAAGCATGTGTTTAGTTTATGTTGAGGATTAATTTGATTAATTTGTTATGATTAGGTACCAATTTTAATGTCTTTGGGGGTATAAATTTTTTTTTAGGATTGATGGATTAAAAAAGAGAAATTTAGATTAAGTTAGAAAAGCTTATGGAGTTAATTAGAAGTGAAAGAACATGATCTTGTAGGGTTATTTTAGGAAGATCACTTAAGTTCTTAGAAGTCAAGTCTTACAAGGAGGGGTATTTTGGTCTTTTTGGCTTCTTGTAAATGAAAGAATGAAAGAAGAGTGGGAGTGTCGTGAGTGTTAAAAAGAAGAACAAAATTTCATAACAAAGAAGAGTGAATTTCGGTTGAGAATAAGGAGAAGAAGAGAAGAAGAAGAAAAGTTAGGGTTCACATTTCTTTGACTTTGGAAAGGTGTTTTGAGAGTATTAACAAGAAGGAAAGGGAAGGAAGAAGGTTTACTCTTCCATTTAGGGCAAGAAGCAAATTTCGTGGGTGATCTTTAAGGTAAGAATTTTCGGATTTTTGAGGGTTTAG
>JANZXP010000005.1:37874594-37885944 GCA_027576715.1 Erythroxylum flavicans
CTATCGGCTGCTATATGTGCTCAGAACATTTGGAAGGAAAGGAATAGCAGACTCTTTAGAGATAAGGCAAACTCTCTAAGCTCTATTACTGACCACACCACTACATGCATACGGGAACAACTGATCATCAATCAATTTAACCGATGCTGTAGCAGAAGGTTGATACATGCTGGAGATTATAACTTAAATCTTATGCCTCTCTTACCCTATTCATATAAGCAGAGGATTTCACCTTAGTTCAACAAATTCAGCTTATGCAGATTTACAAGCAGAGGAACCCTACATATCTTTACAGCCTACAATTTCAGTTATCCCATCACAGTTTAAAGAAATGCAGAGAACAAGTACCTGTTGGGGTAAACCTTTGGGGACATCAGGCCTTCTGAACTTTCTGATCCCCTCCCCTCCTCACCACTCTAAGGAAAACCCTTGCGGAGATCAGAGCAAGCTAGTAACGTATGTGCGGATTGCAAAGGATAGAAAAGAACACCTGAATCACCAGAAACTAGAGCTTACCTGAAATTGACACCTCTAGGGCCAGCCTCCTCACCGACGGACACGGACAGATCTGACAAACAAACAATCAATTAATGCTCAGATCTGACAATGGTGACAGATAGCAGAAGGAGTAGTGAAGGGGCTGAAACTGGAATAACTTACCTCATTGGAGCACTCCGATCTGGCATGGAAACTTCAGATCAAGCTAAGTTGAGCCTTCTCATCACTGGGGATGATACAAGGGACTAGCGGCTATCTATGAAGACCAGCAGTCGTGACTTGATTGAGTAGCCTCCGGACGGCGTTTCGTCTTCCGCTTCGCCATCGCCAGCCCTAATTGGGTATAGGCTCGCAGACTCGCAAAAGGAGACGATCGTTTTGCTATATTAGGTTTGCGTTAGTTATCTTAATACGGAGTCGTTTGTTCAGACGTGTAATATTGTCGACGTCGTTTTGCCATGTATGTGTTTCGCTGATGTATTTCTACTTATTTAATCAAAATTTTTAAATTTCTAAAAAAAAATCATATTGAGCATTAGTTCTTTAGTACGAGCAAGGGTGAAATTTTTTGAATTATATGGTGTATAATTGTTGCAATTGAGAGAAATTGCTTAAAAGTACTCTTAACTGTGAATAATATCCGTAAACAATTATTCTTAACCCGTAACAAAACAAGACGTTTATTTTTCACTTATGATAAATAAGATGTATAAAAATTCCTCTTTACAATTAATGAAAAAAAAAGCAAATTTCTGATATACACCATTTATTCTCCCTCTCTCTCTCTCTCTCTCTTTCTAAGAAGATACATATTTTATTGAAATAATATAATTCATAAAATAAATACATATTTTATTGAAATAATCTTACATATTCTTGAACATTTATCTTTATAAATCTTTTTACATAATAAAATGATAAAAATATTTCCAAAATAAGTAAAATCATAAGGAAGGATTGTGTATATTATTTTAATTATATTTCAGGATAAATATATAAATTTATTTATTAAAACGTAATTGCAACAAAGGTAACAAACTATGCAAAACAGTCTAGCCAAACCGAACGACTGGTCCAGATGCAGGTCCTGCACGGATTCACCTCTTTCGTTCCAAGGTCTGCCTCTTTGGATTTGGATATGGTTTTCCAAAAATAAGTAATAATTAATAGTAATAATATAAGTAAAACGGTAGTAGTTGTATTAAGTAACAATTAATGATAATTTAAGTACAATGGGCGATTTAAGAAGAATCCAGTCAATAGACTCCCTATATAAATTTCACCCCTCTTGCAGCTGCAGGTGTCAACTAACAATTCGGACTCCATTATTAGTTGTCACTCGTACAAACGTTAAACACTCACTAATTCATGGCTCAAACCCACGACCATCCTCCGCCGCCACAACTACCACTCTCCCCAACCGTTCACCCGGACATTCTCCGAAGACACATACTAACCCGCCTCGACGGCCCTACCCTTGCCTCCACCTCGTGCGCTTCGACGGAGCTCAACTCAATAGCCTCCGACCAAGAACTATGGGCTACCCTCTGTCGCTCTACGTGGCCCTCCACCCATGATCCGCGTCTGCGTCACGTCATCTCCAATTTCCCCGACGGGCCTCGCTCTTTCTTCGCCGACTCCTTCCCTCTGGTCGACACTTCCAGTACAACATCTACGCTGTCCTCTGATCATGACCCTCCGTCAGAGATAATCTCCGCCGTCGATATTCACTACCGCAACAAGCTCATTTTCACGAAGGTTGTGGAGACCGAGACGGTGTCGGAGTGGTTCCGATGTGCGCCGTTTAGAATTGACATGCTTGAGCCAAAGGACACGTGTCCGACGCCGGTGCCTCAGCCGAAGACAGAGAAGTGTTGCCAGGAGCTGGCGGAGGAGCTGACGTTGAGCTGGATTTTGGTAGACCCCTCCGGAAAGCGAGCGGTGAACCTGTCGAGTCACAAGCCCGTGATGGTGCAGAGGCACTGGCTGAGCGGTGACTTGCACGCGCGCTTCTCGACGATTGTGGAAGGGGAGAGAGGATCGACATCGGAGTTTGCGAACTGTGGGATACTGGTCACGTGGGGTGGAGGGGGAATGCACGTGAAGGAAGTGAGCTTGCAGGTGGACACAGAGAGGATGTTTTTGAGCGGGAAGCACAGCTTGGAGATTTTGCAGAGGGCGTTGGAGGGTAAAAAGGGAAGAAAAAGAATTAGAGAAGAGGAAGCAAGGCGAAGGTACGAGGAGTTTGTGAAGCTGAAAAGAGAGAGGAAAGAGAGACAGATGAGGAGCGAAGGGAAGTTAGATGCGATGTGTGTTGCCTTTGGGGTCTTGCTCTTTGCTTCTCTTGGACTCTTCATTTGCAACTTCTTGTACTCTTGACGTGCGAGAAAAAAATTGTTGGTGGTGACATTAAATTCCAGTTATTAATGTATCAGTATAAGGAGAGGAAAGCAGAGGCCAATGAACAAATATGGTGGTTGTTCGTCATAGGAATGTCTAATTAATGGTACAGCTTAATAAGGCTTGTTTTCAGGAAGGGGCTTTCCCTTTGTGAAATGTTGGTTATTGGCTAGGGAGTAGGGACAATTAAGAGCATTACAATGTTGATGGGCGGTCCTTGTTCATAATTTTCTAGCTAATGCACGTGGAAAGCTGGCCGTTTCAGGAGAGAGGATCAACGATTATGCCAAAGCTTCATATGTGACCTGAAGATCTAATGCAAATGGTAAAATAGGCAATTGCAAACAAAAAAGATTCAAAGAAGCTTAAGTGATTGGGAACAACAAAGAACCTTTATGGGCTATTAACATATGCCAATTACTTGCAACTTCTCAACATCCAAGACATTAAACCTAATTGTTTGTAGAGTGTCCTTTGGCGTCCTCCCCAAAAATCTGGAAGAAAGGGCATTATAGTGTGGAGTGGAGGCGTTGGCATGTGTAGTGCGACCTTCTTAGTTACATCACCTAGGTTCTTTTCCAATTTGGTGGCGCTAACGTAAAGAATGACAAATGGTTGAACACCCTGTGCTTAAAAGTACACAGGAAGGTCTACAATTGGGCCTTGGCTCCTGATTTTCTTTAGGAGAAACAACACACATTTTACAATTCCACTGTGCAAAAGATTTACCACTTCAGGCTAGCCCGTTCTTAATAAATCTAGCTCAACTGCTTAACTTCTGACCAATTACGACCATTTCAGATTTTCATCAAATGAGAAGTAATATATTCGAAATTAGTGGTTAGCCGCAATGGAATGTACGTGCAGATTAAGGAATGTTGCACCTCCAGGCCTCTACAAAACCTAAGCCTAGTGAGTAGTGATATAGACACAATCACTAATTTTCCATTGTCATGACTTTGCTAAATCAAGGGTAAGAATACTCAGAATCTTGGCAGCGATCAAACTTCCTCCAAGTCAACAATACCCAGTAAGATTTCTAAGTTTGCCAACCAAGCAGATATCTGTAGTCAGTCTTATGCTTTACATAAAATCACTTTTAATCTTTGCAAAAAGTAAAGCATTAAGTATACAAACGCCTACATATAGTTCTTCTGGTTAGTATCTTGTACCTTCATTATTCAGTCCTGGATGCGGGCTCAGGAGGTCCTCTAGCAATTGGAATTCCACTACCAAAACTCATTTTAGGCTTTGCATAATCCACAAAGATAACTCGTCCATTCAGCTCCTGCAAGACAGCTCCTTCATTCTTGAGTTATTGAGTCAAATAAATAAAAGGAGAAAAAAAGAAAGCGCAAGACAATTACCTTGCCATTCATTTCGGAGAGTGCTCTGTCAGCTTCATCTTCAGATGCAAAAGTTATGAAACCAAAACCTTTTGATCTGTCAGAAACTCTATCCGCAACAATTTTAGCTGAAAATGAAGAGAAAATAAATCCATACGGTTGATCAAATATGGAAATCTAGAGAAGAAGGCTTACGAAGCTTGATGAGGATATAAAAGTGATAAGTACCTTCAACAACTTGACCGTACTGAGAAAATGCTTCTTTAAGTCCGTTCTCTGAGGTGTAAAATGACAACCCTGCAAAGACAGCAAATGGATAGTATTTTAGGTATTGGGCCATATATCTAAGCCAACTGAATTACATAAAGAAGTTGACAGCAGAATGGTAATATCAAAGGTTTTGGCACAGAAATTTCAGAAGTAATCGCCATAAGCTAACCATCAAGAGACTGCCTCTATAGCGGTTAACATCTGCTACGTAGTGCAACTTTTTGAAAAGAGAACACCACATTTTATAAAAGTAAGCATCAGCCCTTCTTTTTCACAACAATCACGCTAGAATTTATCCAGAAACAGTAAAAAGAGTATTAAGTTGCTTTCCATTCTAACAAATGCATGATCAACCAATGCACAAGCAAAGCAGATACGAACTGTACACTGGAAGATTGCTAGGTTTGGTTTGGTATCTGATTATACTTGGACTATCTTTGCAGTTTATGCTACAATGTAAGAAAACATTTTTCTGCAATTAGGAACTTGGTAAGACAGATCATAAAATTTCCATTAAACTACTCCAACAGTCTTGATTATACAACAGATAGAAATTTTAGACACTTACGAATAAAGAGGAAGGCCAAAATATAGTGGAAATTTGATATGTTGGTACATAATCTCATAGTTCTAAAAATGCTTCTCGTTTTCAAGATGAGAAAGCTATGCTCAAAATGGACCAATAACAGCAAAATGTAACCTTAAGACTAAATCTTATCATTTGATTTGAAAAATGACATATCTGAAGCAAACTTGTGAACAGAATGAAAGGGCAAGAAGTTGGGAAGTAACAATTACCCACCAGCAAGCACAGTGTCAAACAATCAAGTATACAGCGAGAGGTACAAAAGTTAATAAGGGAGCATTGGATTAGACATTTCAACAAACACTTTCTAGAGCTTGTAAACAAATGATCAAGCAACAGACAAGTCGATTAAACACCAAGATGGGCATTAAGCTATTGCTCTTGAACATTTCTTAGCTTCTCTACAGCGTCAGCAGGAATTGGACAGAACAAACTGATAACAAAAGGAAGTAATAATAAATGCGAATCGAACAGTAAAAGAAAAAAGAAAGCGAAGAATGAAGGTGGAAAGTAAGAGCAAGAGATACCTCCAACGAAGAGCTTAGTGGCAATGGTTCGGGCTGGAGGATGAAGGACAGAGCTTCTTGGTATGATACTACAGCTCTTGCCCGCTATTCTTCTAAACGCCGCCATTTACTTGTGAGAGAGAAAGAGAAAGGGAAAAGAAAGTTTGCAGTCACTTATAATTTGCTTTACGCAACTATTTTGTGGCTACAAATAAGAACCGGAGAACTAACACCTGACACCTGAGGGCTTCACTTCCAATATTTCCTTATATCGGAAACTTTGAGGCTCTGTACGGTTAGCCGTTCGACTTCGTTGGCTCTTTACGGTGATATGGTCTATTGGAAAAGGAAGTAAACTATTTAGTTCAAAATCTTTTATAGGTTGTTTGGTTCGGAAAATGAAATAGATAAAAAATAAAATGATTATTTTAAATATTAGAAAAGATAAGAAATAAAATAGAATGAGTATTATTTTGTTTGGTTTATCGTTAAAGAATTTCTATACTAATGTTTGGTTTGAAAATATAAACTTTAAATGACAAAGGAATAACTAACAAAAAGATAAAAATAAAAATAATATTATTATTAATTTAGTTATTCTTAATATTAATTTTCTACTTATTATTAATTTTATTATTAATATTATTATTACTACTTTCTACTTATTATTATTCTTATTATAATTAATTTTATTATTCTTCTTATTATTAATTTTATACTTATTATTAAATTTATTATTTTTATCAATTATATTTATTATTATTACTATTTATTAAATTATTATTCTTATTAATTTTACTATTATTGTTATTACTTTTCTACTAATTATTATTCTTATTATAATTAATTTTATTAATTATTATTATTACTATCATTAATTTTATTATTCGTATTATTAATAATAATTATTATTGTGAATTTTCTACTATTTATTATTATTATTATTATTATTATTATTATTATTATTATTATTATTATTATTATTATTCCCTATGATATGGAATAGCTAAAAACAAAGTGTGGTAGTCTTTAGTTATTCCCCATGATTAGGGAATAACAAAACCTCATAATAGCTATTCTCCTGCTCTTTTGTTAACCAAACACAAGAATACATAAATGTTAGGAATAGAAAGAGAAGAGAATTTCTATTCCATTGAACTAAACATACCATTAAATGTTTAGTAAATAACTGCTTTTTATTGCGGTAACATTCTCCCCAGAGAAGAGTGAGTAAGAAAAAATCCCAATAGATATGAAAACACTACCAAATAACCCTATTTTTCTGCCTTCAATTTTGTCTATATCTAGTTTACTTTCTAGTGTTAAGCATGTTTTGTCTAATCATATTGAAAATCTAGTTAAAATTACCCATGTTTCTGTAGAAAATCGTGTTTATGAGTCTTCTTTACCTTTGTTGAGTCCTTACAGTATCTATTCTTGTGATTGCTCTTGGACAAGAAGTATAGATACTATTTTGTCTACATCTAGACCAGAAGTCAAAGAAATAATTCAGAGTTTCAGATTAGAACGATGTAGTTTTAGATCTACTGTAACAGAACAATATGTAAAGCTTGAGATACCAAAGGAGCTAGGTATGTCAATGGGCTAAGCCGAGGTCATGGTGGCCCCCGCAGGCCAGGATGGGTCAGCCCGTAGGTTGACCGACTCATGATCCGAGCTATGGCCCGACTTGTCATTTGTTTTTTAAGTAAAAAATTTCAGAGCGACGTCGTTTTGGAAAAAATGGGCAAGCCGAGCCATTTTTGCCATCTCCAAAAAGAGCTGATCTCTCTATGAAGAGAACACAACCATACACATCTACACGTAGGAGCTATATGCCTTGTTCTCACACTTTATGGAAGAAAGAGAATACCTACTATAGCCTGGATATCTCTTCTAGACATTGCCTACACAACGTACAAAAATACTTTGATTGGTAATTAGTTGACTACTCTCAACAATGGAAGTGACATTCTAACAATAACACCTGATTTCAACATCAGGTCGGATGATCTTACTTTGTCTGAATGACTGCAAGTTCAAATTCATATCACTGGAGCAGATCAAGATCCTAGAGCCATAATGGCTACCTGACATCACCAGGTGATCTATCGTCTATAGAATCATGCTTTGGACCTTAACTTTCCAAATTCTACTTTGGATGCTCCTTATATAGTTACTGATCGTTTCAATGATTAGACTACTATCATCCAAATCCCAAAGCAATTACCAGTTGTGGAGCTTGAAAAGTTGATGCCTACTGAATGGATCACCAATGACCAGAAGATGTTCCATGCACCTCATCGACACTCTTTTCATATAACCACTCATTCGATTCTAAAGACATTAAAAGATGGAACGTTGAAGTCCATCTATGCAAAGCCCAACGAAGATCCATCTGGACCTTCTACATCCGGTGCTATATTTTTGATCCAGCCTATATTTTCTCATACGGAAGATAGTGATGATGATGAAGAGTGGTATGCCAGATGACGAAGGAGGAAGAAAAAGTCTAAAACTCGTTATATGCCTTCTCAACAGTATCATCCACATAAAGATGATTCAGATCCAGATGATTCCAGCAAATCTAGTAGTCTACACACAGAAAGATCCAAACCTATATCTCTTCGTGAGATGTTAAAATCTTCTACCTGTCAGCCTAAGCCAGTAATTCCTGTCATTACTCCTACTTCTATACCTTATATGATGGTTAAGTCATACGAAGAAGAGTTTCCTTCTCTACAGAGGAGTATAGATGAAACAACCAGGGTTATCTCTATCCCTTATATTCGAGTCACAGGAATCACTTCATAAGGAACACTGGTCTCAAATCCTTCTGATGAAGTTCTAAAGTGGCAGACATCAATGCAGTAGAACAAAACAAAGTCCTTAGAAGAATTGATTCTAAGCTAGATGGAATCAGTCAACAGACTCATGCTACTTAGCATAAAGTTGATGTCGTCTCTAAGCAGATCCAACAATTGTACTACTTATATAAAACTTAGATCAAGCAACTTGATGTTGATCTTCAACATTACATTGCTACGCAGTATTTTGGACTTGACTTCGACGTCAAAACTAAAGAATTTAGGAAGATACAAGGAATTGTGCAATGTATGGAAGCTGATATGCAATCTGCACAGTCCAAGACTATATATGGCCCATCTTCTTTAGTATTTCTAAATATATAGCCAACATACACTCCTCTTTTGTATCAGAAGTATCCAGAAGAAGCTAACTATTCAAAGGTCTTTAAGTTTAACTATTCTTTGATCAGATAGCATATACATCCTTAGGCAGCTCAAACAAAACCTAAAAAGTCAAAGTTAAAACAAAAACCTGAACAAATTCCTAAGCCATAACCTTCATATACTAAACCTGAACCAATTAACCAGTGGAGTAAACCATTACAGATCCAAACACCTCCTACTTCTCCACCAAAGTCTCAACCTTCCACCTCTATTAGGAAGGATAAAACGTCTCTGACAGAGTTCATAGCAACTCTTGCACCTACACCTACTGCAAAAGATTCCTCTGCTCAATCAGATAATTCAAAAGCTTGTTATGAAGCCTCTGTCCCAATATCTGAAGTCTTTGCAATAATTTTTGAGTAATCATCTAAACAGATCTCTGAACCATCTTCTGATTCCTCAACACAACTAGCTGATGATTATGCCTGAACCTATTGAAGCTGAACCAGAAATAAGTGAAGCAGAATCCACAGGTACTGAACCTTTCAGACCTACACCATAGCTGATATATCAGGCTTAGCACAAGTTCTGATGATTATGCCTGAATCTTCTGAAGCTGAATTAGAAATAAGTGATGTCACGACTCGGAGCCACATCGAGCACATAACAACCACCGTATACCCGGGCTAAGGATACTCACGGTACCTTAAACTCGACTATGCAAGGCTAACTGGACATCTTAAAACAAAATTTCGGCAGCACAACGACTATAATTTCAAAATTCCAAAATGAAAAATACATGTAAATCAATTTCAAACGCACTTCTATATTCACATTAAAACTTTTCCACAACTTCTGGACTTTGAAATCCACTCAAGAACAATCTCAACAACAGTACTAAATGTTCACACATAAAATCAGTTACAAACCATAAGATGGACAAGAGTTAATTTACAAAATTATAAAGCATATCAATATAATCATGAGCCACTATACAACAAAAGAACAAAACAGAGACTACCCACATGCGGTAATATCCCAAAAATGTCAAAAGACCGCACGATCCACTTAGAACTTCAAACTCACCAAATTAATCTGCATGGTTGGGAAGCGGAGAGGGGGGTGAGTACACTATGTACTCAATGAGCAGGAAAAAACATATGCCACGAATAGAACACAATACACACCAAGACGGTATAGGTAACCCATAAGGTGAACATACAACACATAGGCCTAGTCTATGACTTAACATATATTGGTTAGGAACCATATAGGCCTAGCCTAATAATTCACTCATCCGGTAAACATAGGTTCCAGTTCTAATACACAAAAGCATAAAAACATCACGTGTATAAATCAAATCTCGTCAGAAAAACAAATATCAAGGTAAGCTAAAACAATCATATGTGACACCACTAGTCGGCTAAACTAGTGCGCACACCCATCGATCCTCAGTGTTGGCTCGACTTCATCCAAAGTGAGTCCGGACTACAGTCTACAAGAGCGTCATAACCCTAGGTGATGACCTCGTCGGTGTCCAGACCCTAGGTATCGAATCATCCGTAAGTCCCATAGATAGGTATCGATACGGGGACTCGACTTTTATGTACCAGCGTTAAGGATACAGGGGAAGCTAAATAAGTTGTGCCCAGCACACGGTTGGCCAATCATTACCTCACCAATCACAAAACAAATCATATTCAAATTTTAAGTATAAAATCAAGTAAGGCATCGGTCTAACTGATGAAATGAAACCTTGTGATGGCTCTAAGCTAAAAAGGACACATATACGAGGCAAATATGGCTCGATCATACATATGTAAATTTTAAAACATTATTTTATGCAATAAACGCCATCTTTTGCATTCCAAGTGCAAAATGTTATTCAAAACAATATTATTTCTTAAATACATAGGCA
Source organism: Erythroxylum flavicans (assembly GCA_027576715.1). Classification (NCBI taxonomy): domain Eukaryota; kingdom Viridiplantae; phylum Streptophyta; class Magnoliopsida; order Malpighiales; family Erythroxylaceae; genus Erythroxylum; species Erythroxylum flavicans. Next base: position 37,885,310 of record JANZXP010000005.1, read on the forward strand.
TATTACAATCCATTTGAAGTTCAAAGTTACCTTACATTGCGTAGGTTCAAAATTCACATACAATTCATTCAGCACGTCTTAGGATGTTCCTATGCTATTTGAGAAATATGATTTCCCCAATTCACCTCAAAAGAAGTTGTGCACTACCTTGCCTTCAAAAATTCTCGATATAAGCTCCTTGATTCCTAGCTTCCTAGCCTTTATACATAAAAGACATACAATGAAATTACTACTTAAACATTTTTTTATATAGTTATACACCATCATATAAGTGTGTAAAACATAATATCATTCCTTTTAAGCTATAGGATTCGACCATTAAGCTTCTCACATGGTTACTTCCTTATCATTCACATTAGCTTCTCTTTTGCATTTTCTAAGGCATTTAATGCCTTTAACCCAATACTTGCTCATTTCAAAACATACTTAAGCACATCTTTATCCATGCATATTAGGCCATTACTCATCAATCTAAGCAATAATTCAAGTTTATTCTAAGTAAACATGAAAGCCTTTTTCCAATGCACACCAATAAAATCCTTAAACCCCAAGCCAAGTTCACTTAGGCATTTTATCAAACACCTAATGTGCATAACTTTCAAGTCACATTTTCAAGACTTTATCATAATAATTCA
>JANZXP010000005.1:37886044-37900226 GCA_027576715.1 Erythroxylum flavicans
GCCCAGTCTATTCTCTCGTGACAAGATCCCCTCGCCCAAGTAAACCTTGATCCTGTATAACCCAATGGGACGAGGCCAGCATAATTCAGCCAGTCATTAAATAATCTGCAACCTGGAGTTCGTTTCCCACCGGTTTTGTCCTCTCTATTTAGGAAGGCATTAAGATCACCAACGGACAGCCATGGGAGAGAGACATCATCTGCAAGAGACAGTAATTTATGCCAAAGAAACCTCCTAATCTGAGGAGATGGGCTACCGTAGATGGCAGTAAGATTAAATTTATACAAATCATTAAGGAAGACAGAAACATGAATAAATTGCCAATCCAAATCAATGATATCAATTGAGAGAATGTCAGTCCAAATTAACCAGATACCACCAGAAAAGCCTTGTGCTTCCACTCGAAAGGAGTTTGAGAAACCAAGACCAATGCTTCTGATAATTTTATCTGCAACAGCACCGTTAATTCTAGGTTCAAGAATGATTAGTAAATTAGGATTATGGAGTTTAATGAGATGTTTCAAAGCAGAAATAGTAGTATCATTTTTTATGCCTTGGGCATTCCAGGATAATAATTTTAGTTGTATATCCATAGAACGTTGATATTATTAAAGAAGATGACAGCAGACTTACCTGACCTCGTCAGGTGGCTCGTGCCCCTCCATACTGGAAGTTATCAACGTCCCAGAGTTTGATGGACTTACCTCGATGTCAGTCATTGAGTTAAGCTGATGTTCCTGTGAGATAGAGGTATGAGAGGATTCAGAAGTTGTAGATCTCACTTTTATGGTGTGTCTCTGATTCAAGTAAATTCCTCTGAAATCTGCCATCTTGGTAGGGACATCGATTAATGGAGAGTTTAGAAAATCTGAAGGGCTTGAGCTGGACTGGTTGTGAAGCAGAGGAGGAACAATAACTGCACGGTGATTGGATGGCTGGTTTTCTGCGGAGGGAGGAATGTTCTGAACCAGGGGAGGAACGATCTAGCTAGTAGCAGCAGGTATCTGTTTTATGTGATTAGCTTCGAAATGAACAAAAGGGGTTGACGATGGAGGCTTTTTAACCCAAACAGTGTCTTTTGCAGGAGTCTTTAACTTTCGTTTCATTCTGGAGCCTATAGTGCTTGATTTAGTGGGGTTGAGCTTGGACTTGGTGGCTTGGAACGACGGGGCGTTTGCAGATGCAGAGTTTACATTAGGTGAATTGTTGGAAATCTCCCCATGGTCCACCACGTCCAAAACATTAAAGCGCGAGCCCGAGGTAAAAGGAGTGGAGACCGCGGGAGGGGATGGACTTTTATGTCCAGAATCCTTGCCTAAATTAGAGTCCTGTAACCGATCTTGCTTTTGTGTAACCGGAGCTTTCCTTCCCTTCTTTTGAGCCACCATCCAAGGCCCGGGCGTAGAAAAATCAGTGATTGTGAGGGAAGCCTGGGGATAATTCTTTAGTGAATGCTGTTGATATGAAGGTTGCCTATTCAGTGCTTCCAGATTGTGTTGTGGCTCGGAATCCTTTTCGTTATGAGGTATAGGTGGAATTTGACTGTTGGATGCAATATTCCCTCCCGTAAATGGGGCTGCATCAGGACCCGCCGGAGAGGGATGGGAAGAAGCCGGAATTGGCACCGGTGAGGATTTAATATCTTGATGAATTACCGGTGGCGAATTAGTTTTCTGAGATGACGAATCCAAAAATTGACACTCCTCAGTTGCATGCCCGTACCTTGCGCATGAAAAGCAAATTCGATGGAGGTCTTCGTACTGCACAGGGTAGGCTTTTCCATCCACCGTAACTGAAAGAGTAAGGGGTTTACGTAGATCTAGTCGTAGCGCAATTCGTGCAAACAACCCCCTTTCCTCTGATGTATGTTCATCAGTTTTGAGATAAACTCCAATAGGACTCGAAATCTCCTTTAAGAGATCCTCATGATAATATTGAGTGGGCAAACCTGGGAGGCGAATCCATGATGCAACCGATTCAATATGATCATCCTTTGTACTGAAGTCACGGTGCCATGGGAAAACTCGAATATAGTGACCCAAAATCGTCCAAGGTCCTTGGAGGAGTGCCTTGTGATAGTCTTCTGAGTTGGCAAACCTCAAGAGGTAGAACCCATCCGCTATATCTATTAGTTTAATATCTCCTTTAGGCTTCCAAATTGACAGCAACCTGTTATAAAGGATTTTGTAACCAATATGCCTTCCAAGGGGTCGAACAATCAAGGTATGCGCCATATTCTCGTCCATCTGCAGAAGGACACTTTCTGCAAAAGTAATCGTTGGGCCAACACCATTGTGAGCATGAGATACCTCACCTGGCTTGAGAGTTATCGTCTTCCGTTCTACGTGATGATCTTGAAGAAGTCTGTTCCTGAAGGATAACCCTTGGCCAACTTGGTTTATTAAAGGAACATTCAAAGTGTCGGCATCGAATTCCATAGATTGAGAGACATGTTGAGCTTCATCCTTGTTTTTAACTTTTTTGGTGGCGAGGCTTTCCTTCAAAGGAGGAAAGGCCTCAACATTATCCATCACCGCATCCATCTCCGATGGTCTAGAGAGAGAAAAGTTTTTGATTTCAGAGAGAGTAAAGGTAGAGAAATCTTCCAATTAAGCTTTCTAAGTATCCAATAAGTCTATAAATCATGTTTAATCACCTTTAAGGCATTAGAACACTTTTAATTCGACCACCATAGTCATATCCATCCAATGGACTTGATTTTTCACCCTTAAAAGCTTATATGTTGGAAATCTCCAAGATTTTGCATACCGATGAACTCTAAGTTTATGTAAGGACATATAACATTTTATATCATTGGCACACATACCAACAAGATTCAAATACATCTTTGAACTCATCACAACCATGTATATATTAATATACAGTAGTATCTCCAAATATAGCACAATACAAAAGCTCAGAGAGTCTGACGTTACAAGTGAAGCAGAATCCATAGGTACTAAACCTTTCAGACCTACACCAGCACCACAAGCAGCACCAGCTCAACCAACTACACAGGCCAAGCCTACTTTAGGACCTTGGTTTACTTTTGACGATCTTGCCCCAAAGAAATAAAGAGATCACTTACATGAATTCGATGCATGAATATATCTTCAAATGACTCGACCGAATAATCCTTTACAAGATATTTTGTCTGAGTTTACGTTTCGTTTCACTGATACTTTGCGAGAAAGATGGCAAAGTATTGACGACTATCAAAGAATTCAGTATATCCAAGTCACTACAGCCAGAGCTCGTCTTGGAATTATTCATAAGGAATTTATTGGTGACTTTTAGCTTATAGATAAGCAGATCTGTCAAGAGTATTTTGCAATGAAATGTTATTCACTTGACAAGCAAGATTTACAGAAGCATTTTAAATGTTTGATGGAAAGGTATTATCTTTTAAATGGATGCAATAATGTTAATCTTCGATATACTTTTATCTCATCCCTTTCTGATCAATTGCAACCAGAGCTACAACGTACCATTGTTTCCTTACAAAGGGATATTGCTAATATATCTCTTGGAGAAATCTACCAGCTTGCTTTAGCCTCTCTTAATAAGCTTTGTAATTAACATGCCTTATTCAAGAACATCGTTAAAGGTGATCCACTTCTCAAATAGGCTTGCAAGAAGCATTATCTTCAAATTAAGTGCAAAGACAAAAAGAACTGTGATTGTAGCAACAAGAAGAAATCCCATCACAATCAGGTCTATCATCGACAAAAGTTACGTAGACCAATGGAAGGTTACAAACCCTTCAAGAAAACTTATATGAGAAAAGATGGAACAAAACGAAAGTTTGTTTGATTCTTCAAGAAGAAATCTCATCATTCTCATAAAGTTGATCGATGTTTCCTTTGCAGAGAACCAGGACATTTTGCACGTACCTGTCCTCTCAAAAGCAAAAAAGATGTTAAGTTATTGGAGCAAATGCAATCAATCTTGCCCATTCATTCTTCTAATAACTTTAAAGATCTTATTAAGGAAAAATTTACTGAAGATGAAGACACTAAGTTTGTTATTTCTATTACGATCCCTGATGATGAATCCTCTGAATCCTCTATCTCTCTAGGAGATGATTCTCTATATATGTTACAGTAGACCTGCATGAAATTAGATCATACTCCAGCCCAACGACCATATGTCCAAATCCAACTCTTCAGACAAGACAAATACGATCGACCCATTAAAACTATTGGATTTATGAATACTGGATCCAACCATACGATTATAAAGCCTAACATTTTACCTTGTGAGGCATGGAACTCACATGATGAGTACTTTACTACTGCAGATGGCAATTCATTCAAGATCGGGCTTATTACAAAGAGAAACATTAGGATACAGTTCTTTCCACAGTGTACAGTTTGGACTAAAGTAGTTGGCAGCAATCTACCCAGCCCAGATATTCTTATCGGTATAGAAGTATACAGCAAAGCCTCACCTTTACAAATACTACCTATAGGCCTCAGGTATCGATCATTCTACAGTCCTTACACTGAAGTGAAAATTGTGTTTAAACTTTCTCAAGTTCCTACACCATATGCATCATTAAGAGACAAACTATTAAACTACTGTCCTGAATCTCATGCACAGTTTTCTCATCCATATCCACTTTGAAAAAATGCTGACTTTTTCATAAGTCTACCCTTCAAAAAGAATGAGGATATCAATCTTATGAGAGCTACACATCCAGGGATGAACCCTGATGACCTTAAACTCTCACAAGATGAGTGTCCTATCCTACTGAAGCAAGGACTCATTGAGCTCACAAAGTCAAATTGGACTTGCCAGGCATTCTATATGAACAAACATTCAAAGCAAAAACACGGTAAAAAGAGATTGGTGATTGATTACAAGCCTCTGAATGCATTCCTGCAAGATGATAAGTTTACTCTCCCTAAGATCAGTACTCAGGTACTATTTTAAAAAGAAGCTATTATCTTTTCCAAGTTTGATCTTAAAGTAGGATTTTGACAATTGGGTGTCCACTTGACTGAGCAGTACAAAACTGCTTTCTGCATTCCCAATGTACCAATGGACTATTATGTCATTTGGACTTAAAGTTGCCCCATCATTGTTTCACAGAACCAGGACCAAGATCTATGAGCCTATCCTCAACAGTACAATCATTTATATTGATGACATTCTCTTCTTCTCAAAGACTTATAAGGAATATCAGGCCTTACTTCAGCAATTTTTAGATCTTACTAAACAGTATGGCATCATGCTTTCATCCTCTAAAAGCATCATTGGTACAAAGGAGACTGAATTTTTGGGTATGCATTTCAAAGATGGATTCTACCAACCTGGTCCACATATTGCACAAGAGCTGTTATACTTTCCTAATGAAATCCTCAATGTGAAACAAATACAACAATTCTTTAGGATTGTTAATTACATCAATAAGTCTATACCACATGTGGCAACTTACACTTCATGCTTATCCAAGCTATTAACATAATCTACCCTAGCCTCTAGATATTTTTCTTCCTTTTTCTCATTATAAATATCTTCTTCCTCTTCAACGAGGTATCTTCTTCTCAACCCTTTATCTTTTAAAGTCTTTGTTTGTCAAGTTCTTATGGCTCATCAAACCCTTTCTGCCATCACAAAGAAATACTTTCCTTCCATTGCTAGAACACTTACTAATGTTTCCAAAGTTGCCTCACTTGCTCATAAGAGTTTTTTTTTATTATCTACATTATTTTCTTAGTGAGACTAACTCTTTTGGTAGCCCCACAATGTTCAACCTCAAAGCACCTTACTTCAATGTGACTTTTCTTCATGACCCCCTTTCTGAAAACACATTATGGTATCTTTGGGCACTTTCTGCCCTCTATGCTTATGTCGTCACCTTATCCCCTCTTCAACTCTACCAACATCTATGTGACATAAACAACGAAAGGTCTTTGTTATGGACATTTCTTGAGTGGTTTCAACCATTAGATCAATTGAAGCAACAATGTTCTATGGTTATTTCACAACATCGTCTATGGAAAGCTTTTGCTAGATGATAATCTACTCATTGTTTCTTCATCCTTCATCGTCCATATCGTGAAACATATATTGGTGCCCTTTACACTGAAGACCACGTCCATTTTTATCATACTTCATTATATTGTCCATGATATCAAGACAATGTGCTTCAATCTCTTAAAGATTTTCTCAAAGAGATTAATCATTTTCTTGATGCACCGATCATTTCCTCCTCTATTGGATCTTATCAAGGTGAATTTATTCATGGTGAACCAGAAACACCAGAAGTTGACATATCAGGTTCCAATAGCCCTCGATATGACACAAAAGAATTAGTCTTAGACTTTGCAAGACCTTCTCAGCCTCTTGACTCAGTCTTTCAAGATGCTCAAAACCCTAATGATAATTACAGTCCTAATGAAATGAGTTAAATCAATTCCTACCTAATAACCATAATAATTTGATTTTGATTTGCGTATATATCCATGTAAAGCAATGAAATATTTTTGCTAAGTATCTTATTAATAAGAGTTAAATAGTAATTAAATAATATTATATTTAAGACATAACAGATGCAAAATTATATAACATTTTAAGATTTTTCTCAAATCATTATTTAAACTTTTAAAATTTTTAACTTTATAAACCTTTTACAATTCAGTTCAAAAATAACACGTATCTACTAAATACTATCTAAAAATTAATGTTTTGAATTAAATTGTTACAATTTTAAAAAGTTAATCTTTCAATTCAAAAAATTAAAACACTTTAAAATTAATTATCCAACATAAGTACCATGTATAAAGTAATTAACTTTTAGCCATCCAAAAGTAACTTGCAATGGTTTTATATCTTTGTAAGATAAAATTCAAAATATTCTTATTAGAGAATATTATATCCATATTAGACAGAATATCATATCTTAAAAACCTTTATATGTATTATTATTTAAGTAAAAATTTAGCTAGTATCTTTATTAACAAATTAACAAGCTCCCAAAATATATATTTTATGATTCTGTCATTTTAAAGGAGCATATAGTGTACAAAGAACTGATATTACAAGCAATTTGTACCACAATACACCAGCAACCACTATTCCTCTTCAGTATCTCATGAATGATGCAACCTCAGCAGCGCTTGATGAAACATGTCAACGAATTGGTCATCCTATCAGAACAGTGAGTGACATGACAATGTCAGTACAAACGGCATCGGTAATTAATAATCAACACCAAGCAATTGCATAAGGATACAGCGCCTAGCACATAGGCAACAAAGCAAATTTGCACTGGTAGCAGAACTACAGACGATAACGTAAAAATTCATGCAACTACACCTGTACCATTAGGTAAGGGAAGCAAGGGCATTTTTAAGTGCAAAGATATTTGTAAAGAAGCAAATGGTAAGAAGACATTTAAAACAAGCATGCATGACGAATCCGTTGTGGGGAACGAAATAAGCATAGTTAAGTTGCATTTCTAAATTACAATTTCGAAAACGTACAAATCTCAATTGTAGACGAGAACAGTTCAAAGGACCACAACTATCTCGATTAGGCATCCTTGAGAAATTTTCTAGATTGTGCCTCATACTTCGGAACATAGTACTCCCATATGAGATTAGTAACATGTAATGCATTGATTACAAGTTCTATATCTTCTTCAACGTAAGATTTCACGTTAGGATACATATAATGTGGCAACTACGAAAAAAAATGAAGATAATATTTCCTAACATTAGAATATGTACCTAGCAAAAGTGCAACTATCCAACACATAGCATACTGTCAATCATAAAGATACCACAAAAGATAAATGCATAAAATAAGGAAAGGTTCACACTTCAGGCATTAACACCATAACACCTCCAGAAACATAGAAGAACAACTTACCTGTACAAGCATTAAAAGTGCATCACGGACTTTTTCTCTGGTAATCAATGGTTGAGAAGTAGTGGTAGGAGTCAGAGAAGGTGGTGGGTTGGGAGGTGGAAAGGGTTGAAGCATTGGGGTGCCATATGGACGTTGCAGACTTAAAAGAGGATGAAGAGCAGGAGCAAAAGCAGGAGCAGGAACAGGAGGTAGAGATGAAGAGACAACTGGTACCATCTCTGACGGGGGTGCAAAAAATGTAGAGGGTTTCACAAGATTAGTTATCCGATTGCCACCAGTTATTGGATCATGACTGTTGTACATGGCCATTGTAGCATTTAGTGACAAAGAAAGTGCTGGTGCTTGTGCTGAAGGTGCAGTGGAAGCAGCAACTGGAACGTGGGAGGACAATGGAACAGAGGGCTGTCTTGAAATTGCTACATTAGGTGCACTACTTCCAACATTCAAAGCCATCTGCATCAATATATTGATGAATTCATCCAAGAACACATTTTTAGGACCATAAAAGGCCAAATATGCACAGAATGAAACCAAACAAAAATGTCATTAACCACCATCTATGCTCACATCGATTACTTTGTGAATGTATTTGGAACATCTACAAATTCTCTCATCATGAATTGGTAGACAGCCTTGCTACACGGAAATGCTTGCAACAATAGTTTTCCAATTGCTCATCCATAATGGGTTATGACAAGGAACACAAGGATGCTGATAATACACCCAAAAATCTTGAGTTCTTCTTAACCTCATTTCATCACATTCTATCATTCCTTTCCATTGGTTATAGAACTATACAAACTGCTTATATTAGATTAATTACAGTTTGACAGCCTTTTGTTTAGATACATCACTTGGATAAGGATATTTCATTATAACCTATGATACAAGATAACAGTTTCCCACATCAATAATGAATACATAATTGCTGTAAATTGACAAGTATCCCATCTGATCCTCCACATCAGCCAGAACTTACATTAGTGTCAGTTTAATTACAAGAATACGAGGTCAAGAGTACTTACATTGAAGGAGTTCTCAAATGAAGAATCCTCATGACCATCAGTGGCTGCAGAAGCAGTTGGTGATGGCTCCAATGGACCTTCAATGACAGATATGCTTGGGACAGCCTCAAGCTCTTCAAACTCACTACAGCAGTTCATAATTTATGAAAATCCATTATAGAAGTAGAGACGGTAACATTGAACATTTTAAAATTGCACTAAGAAAAACTTTGAGCATCAACTAAGGTAAATCTTCAGCAAGTCGGATTATGGAATTCTTTTAATAATCGTCAACTCCAGAGAAACAAGCGAGCCATCATTTGGCATATTACTTGAAATAAAAATAACACTCTCATTACCCAATTCTTAAACCAAATATGCATCTCAATTTTTGGCAACTTGCCTCTGATTCCATGATGATAACCAATGAGTTGAGCTTCTTTCAGTGATAGATACATTTCAAGGCAGAAAACAAGTTAATAAACATGTAGTTTAAAGAAAGTCCATAGAATGAGGTGATCTGGAGGTAGTAAACAGCTTCTGAGGTTGCATGTGAAACAAGTTTGCATTTTATATGTAGAAAGGAATTACTTTCCAACTGACATCACATTAGTTAGGTATCATGTCATTAAATTACCTCTTGCTGGATGATACCTTTGCCTTGGGGGGAATCTTTGAGTATGCATTAAGAATCCTGTAAATAAGAAGACATTAATTCACCCATCAAGTATCAGTGCCATATTGCAAATACTAAAAAATCTCCAACTTCACATGCAGACACACATATGCTCACAATAGATCCAATTTCCTCTACCGTTCTGTCCCTCTAACAAGGTTGTATATTATAAAATACAGCTAGATTCGATAAAATCGTAAGATGAAATTGATCTTCAAAGAAGAGAGTGATACTTTACATTTTTTTTATTTTTTGACTATGAACATATTCATTATACAGAGCATCTTTAATGATTTCAGACTGAACTTTATGCAATGTACCAGAAAACACAATTTTCTTCTTTTATATTGTTCATAGGGAATTCCTTTTAGCAATTATGCCATTCACTATTAGCTTTAAAAACCTCTCTTACGTTTTAATGCCCGCTATGCCAGGTGTGCATTCTTAGCTCTATCATATTAGTGTCTAATTTTTTTCTTTATAGTCACGATGCAACTTACAACCTTCATGAACAAAATCTACTCTACTCAATTATAATACTAGCAGTATCCATATAGCATACAGTAGGAATTTAGATATTTTAAAAGTAAGAACAGACATCTAATTCCACCTAAATATGTTCAAGGAGTAGATAAATACCGGCTAAAGAGGTTGGCAACTTCCTCACATTCACGTGTATTATAAAACCAAATGCCATTAACTTCCTGGGCCGCATTCCGGTACAACAGATATGGAACTTGTACTTCATATTCAAAATCTCCCAGTAGATTCTCTATTAGATTTTCTGTTTTGACGTGAATGATTGAAGAAATTTGTAGTTAACACCAAGAAGTAGAAAACATTCATTTCAATGACTGAAATTTTGAATATTTTGCAAATAATTGATGGCAGTCTTTCTTTTGTCCACTTAAACCTTAACAGCTGCCCACCTATAGTCAAATTTACATTCACTCTAGAAGAGAAGAAGAATAAGTGGACAGTGACTCTGACCTATACAAGAATGCTTCATAAACCTTGTATACAAACGGTCAACAATAAATGATATAGATATTAATATTCTGAAAAAATGCGCGGGCTCCACAACAAGTAACTGATATTCAGAAAATCCAAACCTGTATTCCGCCTATTCATCACAATAAACTGGAATCGGGGTTGTGTATTCCTTCAACAATCACAAAAACAGACAAATGAATTAGTTAGTGGAACTTCAACATAACAAATGTAACCAAAACCTTAATAGCTTTTGGTAAAAGTTCAAAGAAACACACGAAAGCCAACACAGAAGTACCTCTTAACCACAAAGAGAGATCCTTCCACATCCTTTCTACTCTACAATATTAAGAAGTCAATCAAATAAATTAAGGAAAAGAACGCCAAAGATTGACATAAATGGGTGATGATGAAACAAAAGGATTACAAATTGCTTAGCTCTTCTAAGTACCACCTTAACCCCAAAAAGCTCTTAAACTTTGTTTCACCTAGCCACATTACATTATACGGTCACAATCCAAACACTCAAAAATCAACATACCCACTGATTGCTCTCGATGTTAAACTCGTAGAAAGTGACATGCGCGGCGGTGATGAGAATTTCCTCGATGAAGGGATCGATTCTCTGAAGCACTGTGAGATTGAGCACCTTAGTGCCCTGTTGGTCGAGATTGGGCATCGGTTTAGCCGTGTGAGACATTGGATCTTCAAATTCAGAAACCCTAAACCCTAGAAAGTTCACCGAGATTTTCTTGTCTAATTTTTGCCGAAAATGAGGGCCTAAGGCTAAGCTATCAAGATTGATATATAAACAGAATAACACTTTGAGCTACTTAAGTGGCAAGACGAAAACAGCTTCCAATTGTTTACCTTCGTTGATCAACTGGTATTGCGGGACCCTTGTTTTTGGTAATTCATTTGGTGTAGGAGTGCGAACCAAGCTAGTTCTATCTACGTTAAGGCATTCTCGCAACGAAATAACAAGGGGAGGCTTAAGGTGTTTACCGTTAAATTAATTAAACATGGAAATTACATTTTCTGGAAATATATGAGTTCTTTTGAAAAAACAAAAAGGAGTACCACGGTCAAAAGTGGAACTTGGAAGGGAAAGCCGCTTGACATTGGAATAAATTCGAGCGAGATGGTTTTATATATAAAGGTGTCTCCAAAATTTTTAAATTTATTTATTTTTATTTAAAACGTGACTTGCTTACTGCTATATCAAGAATCTATTGTGGCCAGTTGAACTTGGACAGCAATATGGCTGCTGCTACACTATGTATATGGATTTACATACTTGAAATGATGATCAAAATACTTGATTGTCTAATAAAAGCGGAAGACGTTTGTGATAATTTCAACTTCTCGTGACAATTTCCACTTTAGTGGACACAAAATAAATGATTTGCTCTTGTAAGTTACAAGAGGAAAGCAGGGAATTACAATACGAAGATACAGAAACAAACAACATAACGAAGGTCAGAAACATGATCAGCGTTTCAAAATTTTAACGCTTTCGAATAGCCAGACCAGACATCACAACCAAAAACACGAAGACAATAACTGAAACAAAGGATGCCACAACTGCCCCGCTGGCTTTCTGGCAAAAGTCGCCGAATTGTTGGCAGATGCCTAACCAGTTTGCACTTGAGTTGCCATTGTGAGCTAAGTAGACTATAGCCGCAGCAGCAGCTGAGGCTGCAGTATTCAGAGTTAGTGCCACCTGTAAGTTGTTATAGGACAAATGGTGTTAAAGTTCAACATTGATTGGTAATTAGTTTAAATTAATGATTTTGAAGACTACCGTATCCAAAATAAGGAGAAGGAAACGTGGTCCAACAGCAAATGGACGAATGATGGTCACAACGGAGAAAGGAAGGGAAAGGACCAAGTATCCACCAACAATTGCCATTGCTATGACAAAGAATCTGTAGATAAATTTAAGCTAGCTGTTGGTTAAGGTTCTCATGAGGAGTAATAAAGCATCTTGCATGAACCGTAAAAGTAGTACAATGACTTACTGAAAGGTGGGAAGATCGTCGTAGCTAGCTTGGAATTGGAAGAACTGAGTGAAGAATGGGAGAGTCTGATCACTAGTGCCCATAGTACCTGCAGCAGCTAGAGCGGCACTTAAACCTCCAAGCCTTAAAAGGAAGTCGAAAATGGCAATCCCCTTTTTGTATCCTGTAGCCTTTTCATGTTTAAGGCCTCCTATCAGAGGTGCTTTCCCTTTATCAGCAGCACTTGACTCGGCAGGAATGTGAATTTCAGTTGACATTTTGGTCCAAAAATTAAGAGAGGATAAAAATCGTGTGATGTGATGAGGATAGAGAGACTCAAAAACGTGTGATGAGACGGGCTCAAAATTTTAGGCTTTTATATACGTGTATATATGGAGAGAACCAAGAGGAGTCAGTTGATTAGCTTTCTGTTCAGAATTGCATACCAAAAAGATTGTCATTTTATAAACTTCCTTTCATGAAATTTGGTTAAGAGGAGTTGTTGCTAATGATTTCCATTTCGGTTACGTATAGTTTAAACTTAAAAAACATGTTTCCTAATACTATACTAAGCCAGTTGCATCAGCGGACAATCGTACATTAGTTGATACATGAACTCAAAGAATTAAGTTGACCAACTGATCCTAACAACTCAATCAAGGACTTGTTCAAATGTCTTCGGTTGGATGATTAAGAATCCCTTGAATTATGTCTGAATTTGAATATAGTTTATTCCTGTAAATATTTAATAGTTTTATTAACCAGGTCTAATGGATGAGACTTCAGAGCAGTTTTCATAACTTGTTTACAAGTACTGAAGTAATAATATTTAATTAGAACTTGATAGTAAAGTGGAGTGAAAATAAGTTTTGACAAACAAAGTGATAATTAAATTCAAAGAATGTAAATATTAGTATTATTATACCAAGGATGTCAAAAATTATAACAAATGAAAAGTATACACGATACCTAATTATAAAGTTTGAGAAACTTTAGGAATGAAATACGAGATATTAGATTTTATTAAAATTAATTTAATTATGATTAGAACATGATTTTAATTATAATTAATGATTTTAATTTTAATAAAAAATACAAAAATCCTAATGGTTTTTCTATTAATAGGAAGAAAAGATAAAGATGCTGACACTCTTATTTTCTTCCTCTCAAAAAGTGTTGAGAAGTTGCTGTGTAGATACCGTTAGAGACTAGACTATTGAACAGCTTGCAGTTGACATGATGAAAATTTTATCAAAAAATTTCAACAGGAAACATGAATCAGGTATGATTTCCTACTTTACAATTCGTGTTTTTATTTAAGTTATGCAATTATCGAGATTCGATCGAAAACCGTAAAAATTTTGTTTTCTTATATGCTCATGATTCGATCACGATTAGTTTCCAACAGTATGATGTCTTATCACTACAACAAAAACGACATATGGTAACAGGTGATAAGTGTTATTAAACATGAATGGTAACACTAATGAGTATGCTATGACAGCTCATGTTACTAAAGATATGATGTTTTAGTAACAGTTTTAACATGTTATTGTTGAGTTTAATATGACATTTATTGATAGCTACAAATGATTTTATATTATATTTTATAAATGTTATTAATTAACTATTTG
>JANZXP010000005.1:37910007-37922584 GCA_027576715.1 Erythroxylum flavicans
GTTTTAAAAGCGTTTAAAAAAAAATTTATACTGGCTTTTGTTAAGTGATTTTGTTAAGTGATATGACACGCCACCCTTGCGGGGCACGGATTCGGGTTTTGCGGGAGTGGGGTGTTACATCATGTTTCCGAAATGTGCCATTTGTGCAATATGTTTACAAGTCATGAAATTCATGTTTGTGTGGGTGGGGTGATCCATCATGTTATATCACGTGCACGTTGACCATGTTAAAGGCTTCTCCCACTTGCCCGCTAGTGGCATGGAGCTCCATTATGGACTCCCTCATGTTTGCTGGAGATTCGCAAGAACTCCCTCATATTTATTAGAGGTTGGCAAGAACTCCCTCATGTTTATTAGAGCTTCGCAAGAACTCCCTCATGTATACGGACTACCCAAACCATTATGATTGCTTAAGTTATTTATGATTTGTTGACAAGTTTGATGAATACATGACTTATGTTGATTATGAATTGTTTGACAAGCTTGAGAATTTTAGAAATACCTGTTTTATGGATTCAATGCAATTTACTATGGCAATGAATATTTTCAAGGGTTTTGCTTGTTTCTCCGCTATAAACTTATTACCCACAAGCTTTTAAACTTGCCCCCCATTCCTCCTTATCTCCAGGTGAAGAGTAAGAGATCGAGTGATAGATAGTCAAGGCACTACTCCAAGTTTACATATTTTTGTATTTAAATTAGTATAGGAAAACTCAAGGCTTTAGCCGCATTTTAAGTATTACTCGTTCATGTATATTTTATATTTTTGGATTATGAGACCAATGATGTATTTGGGTCTTGAAATGCCCATTAAAGCTTTGTAAAACTATTTTATTTTGATGTTAATGAAATATATTTATGTTTTGCTCATGACTTTCCAAGTTTTCGCATTGCATTTTCAAGCATTTATAGGAGTAAAATATGTGTTTTAACTTCAGGGAAAAAACTGTATTAATCTAGGCTGATTTGGACAAAGTTGTCTTAGAAGTTTTACTTTATCCTCTTAACTTTTGAATGATATAAAGTATGTAATTTTTGAGGATCATACTTGAAAGATAGGATTTTTACAAGTTAGTGATGCTGCAAAAGGGTGTATGTTGGACACTTTATAGCTCATTTCTAACTTGATCTAATAGAAAAAGAGTACTATGGTGTCTTAAATTGGGAAGAATTAGTGTGATAAGTTAGAGATGAAATGAAGGCAATAAAGGGAGTTGATCATATGTAGAAATTTATGATGAATGTGTATAAGTTTGAATGTTATGTTTTTGGATTGATGACCAAACATAGATTATGATTTGGTTGTAAATAATATTGAGCTAAAATTGAAGTGAGAATGAAGGGAAATGATGAGGAAAATAAGTTAAAAATGATAGATATGCATAAGAGGGGTCACAGGTAACTTGTAGGAGTTAGAAATTTGTAAATTGACTCATAAATGTCCGTTGGGTAGACTTGACGTCCGCTAGGCGGACCTTTTCAGGAATTCCAGCTCTCTAACTCAGTTCATGTCTGTTTGGGGGGATATATGTCCGCTAAGTGGACATTCTCGGGATAGTTATATCATTGTGCAATTTTTGACTCTCTAGACGGCAAAATCGCTCTTTGGGGTCTTCATAGAAGTTGTAGAACTCGAAGTCCTCTTCGAAATTGTACTTAAATAACCTTGATCCAACATCCATATTGAAAGTTATACTTTTTGTCCCAATTCATGTATATTTATAAGTTGTGGGCTTATCAATGCTTTCCTATGATACATTTAGGCTTAAATGGAGCTTGAAATGTACTTAGTTTGATGTGAAAAATAAGAGAAAAAATGAGCGATATTTTTAGAGTGATGATTGAGGATATAAAAATAAGAATGGTTTGTCGTATATCAAGTTTTCAAATATGAAAATTTGGGAGGTTATGAGAATGAAGATGAACATATGATGGCTAATGAGATTCCATTACAAGAACCCTACATAGTGATGCACTCATGTTTGACTCATGAGTTAGACTCTGGAAATAGGGTCTAACATGGAAAGAGTTTGAACTTACTTAAATTGAGATGGTGCCTGGTTTCCTTTTTCTATCTGTTCTTTGTAGTTTTGTTTAGCTTTCTTTTGAGATGATGACCCCATTTTGGTTTTTAGGAAAATTTAGGAGGAGGATAAGGAAAAATATTAACATAAAAACATTTCAGTGTTTATTTCAAAGGAAGTTGATGTGGGATAATTCAAATCGATTTAGTTATTCAATTTGCCTACTAATGGAGCTTATGAGATCTTAGGGGATTCGATAATTTAAGCTTCTATTTACATCTATTGTCAATTTCAGTTGTTCTTGTATTTTGTAGTTCATAGATATTAAGTTATTTCCATAATTAACACGTTTGATGATCATGATTATTTTGACTTAATTTTATGTTCTTGTTTTTGCCCATTTGTTACCTAGTTTTAGGGTGTTCAATTTTATTATTTACTATTGTTGTTTCACATTTGATGCTGACTTATCTTCTTGAACTGCTCTAATAGGGATGTGAACTGTTAATTCTTATTCAACAGTGTAAGTGTCAACCTAGTATGTAGTTTAAGTCTCATATGAAGTAGATCTCAAATATGATTTAACATGCATTGTTGAAACAAAGGCTTGCTTGGCTTGCTTTCATGTTTTTAACTAGCATTTTGTTGTAGATAAATTAATTTTTTGGTCAATATGGTAGATATCGGCTATTATCGACACCAAAATATCAACAAATTTTAGGGGTTGAAATGCAAATTTTAAAAAAATTTGGACTAAAGTGTTAAAAAAAAACCTAAACATTTTAACCTACCCATAACTCTCCATCCCTGTTCCCTCCCCTAACACCCAGCTGCCTCTAGTTTGCTTCTGCTCTCACCCCCCACACTAGTCACCTGTTGTGTCTCCTCGCCTTGCTTGCACACTGCAGTTACCTAATCGCCCAATTGCCTGACTCTCCTTGCCTCTCTTGTCGCCTCATCTTGCCTTGCCAGTTGCCTCACGATCCCACCTCTGCCACTGTTACCTATTCAAGCCTTAAGGTTACAATTGTAAAATGTAAATAAGCCATTTTGATTCAGCCTTGAACATTGGAAATTTTGTAATGTGTGCTGCAGTATGCTGACTGTTGTGTTATGTTGGCTTGAATGTTGAGTGTTGAGTTAATTCATAATTAAGTAGTTATTGTGTGTGTGATAGTGTGAATGACTTATAGTTGTGAATTATGACTTTTGAGTTTAGAAATTGCATTTGGAAATTGAGGAAAACAGATATATATGTTTGTTTTATCTAAATTTTGGAAATGGAGGAATGATATTGAGGATTATATATATAAATACAGTATTTGAAATTTGAAATTTCAAATGTGTTTTTTCGTTTGTGTTGTTTGGATTTCGAAAATTGAGGATTCAATCATTCAATACGAAATTGAAGGTTGTGTTATTGTTTGAAATTTGACAAATATTGAATTGAATGTTGGTCTTTATTATAAATTAGGTTATATATTATAAATTGGTTTAATATACACAATAGGTTAGTTAATTTTGGTTGAATCATGTGATTACATAAATCAGGTTAAAGATATGAGTTTATGTTTAAATGATATAATCACATAAATGAGTTATATTATGACTTTATAGTTGAATTATATGGTTACACAAATTGAGTTAAATATGACTTATGTGTTTACATTTAAATTATGTAATCACATAAATTATTTAATCACAAAAAATAAGTTATAGTTGGGAGTTACGGTTGAATTATGTAATCATACAAAATGGTTATAATAGTGACTTTATGGTTGAATTATGTAATCATACAAAATGGTTATAATAGTGACTTTATGGTAGAATTATGTAATTACACAAAATGAGTTATAATTTTGAGTTGTGACTTTATGTTTAAATCATGTAATCGTAACAAATGGATTATAATTGTTAAATTGTAGCAATCGATGTATATATTTGAAGTTTGGGTTAAGACACATGATAATTTATTTGAATATACTTAATCATCAAATTTTCATAAGGAATCATTTATGTAAGTTTAAGAAGGTCATTTACATGTATATGTGATATGATTTTTGAGAACTTGTTGTTGCTTTATTTCTTCCTATTATTGTACACAACTTGTTTTTGATACAAAGTTATTAACTTTAGAATGTGTCTTTATTTATTTTTTCAGATAAATGGAGGAAGTTCAAATATACCTGATAATTCGGTCACTTCAAGTGTAGGAAGATTCGACGATCTAGCCAGGTGTCATGCTAGATTGGTTATTGAAATGAAGAGTTTATACTATTTTTTTGTATTGTAACAATCAGTTGAAAGGATAGGGAATCACCAGATTAAAAAACCATTTAGCTAGGATCAAAAGTAATATGGAGCCTTATAAAAAAGTAAGTTATGATGTTAAATGGAAAATGAAGGCTTTGCTTGAAGATTATCAGTATGAGAAAGGTAGAAGGCAAAGATTGAACTTCAAAATTGATAGTGGAAATTCTTTTGTTAGTGTTTAGGATCATAATAAGGATGTTAAAGGTGGTACTATTCCTAACTAATAAGAAGGAAATATTGCATTTGATGTTAGGAAAAGAAAAAGACAGGTATCTAATTTTTACACCACAAACATCTAAAGCTCAGCCTTTAACTAGTAGTACCTTACAGTCTAGAGAAGCAGCTTAAAATATGGACATAGCACTGACTAGATGGTCAACATTTAACTTTCCCAATCTTATTATTATCAGCCTATGGTGGATGTTATTACCTTTTACGGTCCAAGATACAAAGCTCCTTCAATTAATGACTATAGAGATAAACTTCTAAACATCTCTATTTATGAAATAAAAATTTATTTGGATGAAAGAAGAATGACTAGCTACTTATGAGTGTTCAATCAAGTGTGATAGTTGGACAAATAGAAGACATGAGCCTGTTATTAATTTTTTAGTTTATTCTACAAAGGAGACAATGATTTTGAAGTCTATTGATACATCTGGCCTTGTTAGGAATATTGATACTCTATTTCAAATATTTGATGAACTTATGAATGAATTTTGGCTAGAAAATATTGTTCAATTTATTACTTACAATGATTCCATTTATAAAGCAGTTTGAAAAAGATTGCAAAGCAAGTATAATTCTTTTTATTGAACTCCTTGTGTGACATATTGTATTATCCTGATGTTGAAAAATATAGGAGATGTTAGGTATTTTTCTATTATTGATGAGATGGTACAGAAGGCAAAAAAGGTGACTAAGTTCATCTACAGTCGTATATGGGTTTTGAATTTAATGAGAAAATATTTCAACAGTGGTTAGAATTTGTGATGTCTTGCTATTACAAGATTTTAAACTAATTTCTTTTCACTTTAATATTTTATTCTGATAAAGAAAGAGTTAAAACAAATGCTTACAAGTGATAGGTGAGTTGCATCTCAATATGTCAGGTCTAATGCTAGATTGGAGGTTTCTAGAATTATACTTGAAGATAACGAATTTTGATCATAATTTCAATTTGTCATCCAAGTTTATGAGCCTTTGGTGAGGGTTCTTCATCTGGCTGATAGTGAAGAGAAGGCAACAATGGGTTATTTTTATGATGTCATGGAAAGGGTGAAGGAAACAATCAAGGTCAATATGAAAAATAAATCTTCTTTGTACATACCTTATCTTGCAATCATCAATCTCTTCGTTGTTTGCAACTGGGGTATTTTTGAATCCTAATGTCTATTTCATACCAAGTTTTACCGAAAAACCTGAAGTTAATAGGAGAATGCTGTTAACTATTACAAAAATTGTTATAGGAGAATGGTATTAACTATTATGAAAATTGTTGCCCATAAGATGATGCAAGATCTCCTAAGCTCACAAATGAAGATTTATAAGGATACTTCTAGTGATTTTGAGATGCCAATTGCTATTCGTCGAAGAGATAAACTTAATCTATGTATACAATATTTTCACTTCCGTTACCTGTTGAAAATTAATTATCAAATTATTTTGTTTATAGTGATGCTTTTTTTGTCTTATAGTTGCTTAGTTTTTGTCTTATAGTTGCTTGGTGGAACTAATTCAAAA
Organism: Erythroxylum flavicans; assembly: GCA_027576715.1. NCBI lineage: Eukaryota > Viridiplantae > Streptophyta > Magnoliopsida > Malpighiales > Erythroxylaceae > Erythroxylum > Erythroxylum flavicans. The sequence goes on from JANZXP010000005.1 coordinate 37,916,088, forward strand.
GTGGTATTCTAGAATTGAAAATATTTGCAATTCGAATTCTAAGTTAATGTGTGAGTGCAACAGGTTGTGAAACGAATTGGAGCACATTTGAATTCATCCATTCCAAGAAAAGGGATAGATTGAAGCACAAAAGATTGAACAACTTGGTCTTTGTTTGATACAATTTAAAGTTTTAGAAAATGTATGTTATTATTATTACTAAGTTGGATATAATTTCTTGTAATTGCTTAATAATGTAATTTTATTGTTTACTAGGAGTCTTAATAGAACAAGTAGAGCTGTAGATTCAATTTGCTTGATTGTATCGATTTTTTGCGGATTGAATTTCTTAGGAACCAAGTTTGATTGATGAAATTGACTTGGAAGATAATCTTAGATGAGAAAGTATTGACATGTCATTGAGTGCAATGAATTTGAATATTGGTAATGATAAGACTACTCTTAATGATGAAGATTTTGGATAAATGAGAATTGATGTCAATGCGATTTGAGCAGGTATTCGATTGAATTAAGTTCTAGGTTTTTATCTATCCTCTTCTTTTAATTTCACTTATATTTGATATATATGTTAAATTTTATATACTCAATATAAATATAATTGTATATATTTTTGTTTCATATTTTATTTTTAATTTGTTATTTCCTCGACACGAACTCTTGTCGTAAATTGTAATAGTTTGAGAGTCATGAATATTTATTATTCTTTCTATGTAAAGTTTTAATGTAGTTATTATTTATTATATGATGAAATTGTAATATTTTAAATACTTTGTATTATCTTTAATTTTATATTTGTATGATAATTAAATGATCTTTTTTCATATTAATTTTGGTTATTATTTATATGTGAAATATATGTAAAGTAATTTTACCAAAAATAAATAGCTTGTTGTCATTTTAAATTTCTATTATTATAATTTTTGGAGACATGATTGATGTAAAATTATAATTTATACAGTATAATATATTGAGAGACTATTTTATTAATTTTAAAAAAATTCAATGACTAATTTATAAATTTAATACAATATCATATTATAATCAAATCCGGAATCGAAACCAGTATAGAATTTATAAGTTTGATGATCAGCTCGGGGGAGTTTGATTGAGTCCATGCTAATGTTACCTCCGAGAAAGTTTTTCATAACTTCCTCCTTTCGTTGTCTGACTATTCTATTAACACCCGCTGCCAAGCGATGTACTTATCTTCTATTCTAACCCCCAGTAGTGACTATCGGAATTTTATCAATTGGAGTATGACTGCGAATCCCATGATCACTCAATCGTCTCGTATCTTCATCCAGACTCTCATCACCGTCGAGAAATTTGTTGAATTATGAGTTGGGATCAATGCAGCATAACAATTCATCACTTTTGAGCCGAACGTAATCCTTTTCACACATTCCCTCATGTTCCATAGTTCATACTATGAGTGAAGCTTATATTAATCCAAAGATTGCTCATGATATTCGTATTAGTTTCCGGTACCAATCAACATTGATATGTAATGATATATACTTTGTTAATCCGATTTAACAGAACATCTATTTACTGTTTGATGCACATTATAATAAGTGGAGCCCTCTGTTTCCATACAATTCTACGCATAGGTTATATTGACCTTGAAATCATAGACCATTTACTCGTAATTTACAATTAATGCCAAATAAAAAATGATATCGGTTTACTCATGATGTAAAAGACATTTACACCTATGCTTTACAATCAAATTATAAATCATGCCTGGAGGAAGAATTTTGACCTAAAATCTTGGAACATACACTCTGAATTTCATGTTACTCCTACAATATAATTTCATGTTAATCATAATGATTGGTGATGACGGTTTAATATAGAATATGAGTTTTAATTGAGGGTAAATTATGAAAAAATCTCAACATTTATTCAATTTTGTAATAATAATATGAATTTTGAAAAAAATTAATATTTAATTTCTTACAAAAATAACCCGCTGTTGTACTAATATGGGTTGACACGTTAAGAAACCTATTAAATGTGTGACTGACATGTAATTTATTAATCTAATGTTAGATAAAATATTAATTAAAAAAACTTAACTAATGAAACCTTAAAATCCACTCCTCACTGGTGTCTTCCTCTCCTACTCAAACCACCTTCGTCACACATAACTTTTCCTTATCACCTGTTTATCTGTCTTATTACAAGCCTTATATGGCACTTGTAATTTGCCTTCTCGGCCATAGGCTTCATGGACATTTGCGTACTCTTCGTGGTATATTTTATCTGGCCGGTACTTGGTCTTCCAGACTTGGTTGCTGTTATTCCGTTCTTAGTTGGTTGCATTACTCTTTTTTTTTTTTTTGAAACTTATCTGGGTAAGTGTGATTCTTCTTGTACGCGTCTAGTACCTATTGTCTTGAGTTATATAAACTTGATAGATAATTATAGTGCTTTTATCCTTTCTAATTTAATATATCTCGTTTTGAGATTGAAACTTATTATTTAATTGCATGAATTGATTTCTTAGGTTTACAAGATATACCATCTGACAAAAACTGCCTTTTTACTATGGGCCGTTTGGTTCCACTTCTATTTTTCTGTTGTTATTTTTGATTTCTGTTTTCAGTTTTTAGTTTCTGTTTTTTCCTTAAAAAACGAAAACATGTTTGGTTGAGATTTGTAATATAAAAATTGAAAACAAAAATATGTTTGGTTGAGATTTGTAATAAAAAACTAAAAACAAAAAACATGTTTAGGTTTATCATCTTGTTTTTATATTTTTGTAATTATACTCTTATGTGTAATAATTATAATATAATACAATATATTTTAAAATTAATTAATTATCATTGTAGCTAAAATTAAAATATATGCAAATTAAATATTATTAAAGACTTACACATTTGTATATAATAAAACTTACACAGAAAATATGGCCATCCGTTGTTATTAGCATTGAGAAAAGAGTTTATTTGAGTATTTTGCTTCCTTTGCCGGTTACTAAACTGTTCATAAACAAAATATATTATTGTTATTATATTAAATGAAAAGGGCAAGGAAGCAAAATCTCAATAACATGACAAACCTCCCTCTTCTTTGGTGGCTCAAGAGCTTCCTTCTTCTCCTTCCTCTGCAACCGAACAGAAACAAGGAAAAGCAAACCCAGGAAGAAGTACAACAAGAAGAAGAAGCAGACATACACGCACACGAACCTCTTTTTCTTGACTTCTCGTCTCTTCTCTTTCATTCACTGACACATCCCACAAAATCACACATCTCTATACACCTGCACACCCTTTTTTATATCTATGACTACAAAATGCTGCTACGCTTCTAACTAAACTCCAAAAACTCCAATTAATCTCTCTCTCTCTCTGAATGGACTGTCGCCTCTTGATCTCATCAATTTGAACAGTCCGATCTCTCTCTCTCTCTCTCATTGTTTGTTTTATTGTTTTATTGTTGTTGTTCAGTGTGTTTTTGCTTTTATGTTCGTGTCTGTGTTGGCATTGTTAATAACTGAATGAAGACTTGATGTTTTTCTCTGCATAAAGTTCACGTCTTTCTTCTCCCTGGATCTGCTGTCACTCACAATGCACCATTTTCTTCTCCGCCATGAAAACATCGTCGCATCATTGGAGTGAGTTTGTTCTTGCCTTCACCTTTCTGCTGCTATGGGCTGTGGAGGATCAAAGATAGACTACTTGCCGTTGGTGATCCTTTGCCGTGAACAGAAAGACCTAGTAAAAACGGCTTCCGACCACCGCTACGCGCTCGCCGCCGCTCATGTTTCCTACTTCCACTCTTGTAAGGACGTCGGCGAAGCAAAAATCGTAGCAGAGTCTGCAGATGAGGAAGAGTCGGCGGAGAAACAATTTTGGAATAAAAGAAAACTTATTTTAAAATCTTACGAAAACGTCTTTTTTATGTTTTCATAAACCTATTGCAGTTTTTTTATTTTTGGAAACTAAAAACGGCAACAACTCTTCTCCAAACATGTTTTAACCAATGGTTTATTTTTTTATAAAAACTACAAACAAAAACAGCAAAATAAAATGGAACCAAACAGGACAAAGTGAAAAGATGGTAGAGGTGTTGAAGTTTTTTAAAAAATAGAAAAATATGTATAAGATAAGATAAGATAAAAGAATACTAACACCAGAATTGTTTTATTATATCATCATAATAATGAACATGGTTGCCTTATATAAACAAAATACAAAAATCTTAACAATTGTTAAATAGAGATTTCAACCAATAAATCTAGCTTATAAGATAAAATAAAAAAACAAACTAAAGACTTATTCAAAAGAAATTTTGACAGTTCTACAATTTTGAATTAATTCCCAACATTCTTCCTTAATTCAAAATTATAAAAAAAAATTTCACGGACATGGAGTACGACTCTCCACAATTCCTTTCTTTAGAGCATTTCTCTCCAATCTTCTCAATAGAGCATTTCTCTCTATTATTCAACATGAGCACTTCTCTTATCACTTATCTCCATAGAGTAATTCTCTCTATGATACGTCTTGATGCACTTCTTACCAACTAGAAGAGGTTGTCTTCTTCAATCAATTACACTGTATTTGTCTGTTCTTCATTGTTAAACTTACAATCTTTTTTCAAATGTCCAAATCATTTACACCTAAAGAGGAAACAGTCTTTGTATCTCCATATAGGAGATGCAGATATGATTGCGTACATCTTACCCTCCCCATACTCTGCTTAGGCGAAAATTTGGGTATGTTTGGTTTGGTTTGGTCATTTACACCTAAAGCATCGAGACTTCCCTTTATATCAACAATCTTTCTCTTCATGACCAAAATTTTCACAATGGCCACATTGAGGAATGTTTCTTTTCTTCTTTGATGATGGAATCTTTGCTAGATAGGCTCCCTCCACCATTTTTTTACTTTCTTGATTTCTCATTGCCCTTCTTTGCTTGATTAGCTTCTCTCTTAATTACTCATAGATCCCTCAAGATCTTTGAGAGCTCTGATACCATGTTGAAGTTTTTAAAAAATGTGTAAGATAAGATAAGATAAAAAGAATTTGTAACATTAGAGTTGTTTATTATATCATAAGAATAATGAAATTGGTTGCCTTATGTAGGTAAAATACAAAAATCTTAACAACTATTAAATAAAGATTTCAGCTAATAAATCTAGCTTATAAGACAAAAATAAAACACAAACTAAAGACCTATTCAAAAGGAATTTTAGTTATTTGGCAAAGGTTTTGTTGACAAAGAAGAAAGAAAATATTCCTTAATGTGGTCATTGTGAGAAGTTTGATCATGAAGAGAAAGATTACTGGCATAAAGGGAAGTCTTGATGCTTTAGGTATAAACGATTTGGACATTTGAAAAAAGATTTCAAGTTTAACAATGAAGAACAAGCAAACATAGTGCAAGTGATTGAAGAAGACTTCTAATTAGTGAGAAGTGCACTAAGACACATCATAGAGAAAAGTGCTTATTGGAGATAAGTGATGAGAAAAGTGCTTATGTTGAAGAATAGAAAGAAGTGCTCTATTCAAAAGAAGTACTCTAAAGAAAAAAATTGTGGAGAGATGTGCTTCATGCCCATAAATTCTTGTTTACAATTTTGAATTAAGGGGAAATGTTAGGAATTAATTCAAAATTGTAAATCTGTTAAAATTTCTTTGAAATAGGTCTTTAGTTTGTTTTTAATTTTATCTTATAAGCCAAATTTGTTGATTGAAATCTCTATTTAATAGTTATTGAGTTGTTTTTTTATTTTGTGCAATCAAGTTAATTATTCCGATAATATAATAAAACTTAAGTGTTACTTATTCTTCTATCTTATCTTATCTTATCTTGTAAATGTTCATCTTCTATTTTTTCTTGACCTTCAACAGTCAAAAGGCAGAAATGGTTTCAATAGTCTGAAACTTTCTGAAACATCGGAAGAAACATGACATGAATCTTGGGATGTCTTCATATTTCTCAGGGGCTGTTCCTAAGGATGTTGCAGGAAAACTTAGAGAGAAACTCTATTAAAACTGCGAATATATACTTGAATATCAACAGTCTTCCAATTCTACAAATGCATTTTTCTTCTTTTCTTTTTTCATGGAAACACACAGAAAACTTTCCAACCACCACCAACATAAAGGATACGAGTTGGGTAGTCATTATAAATTAGACACAGGAAACGTGTCGTTCTTGTTGGAATGGGGAAAGAAAAGAGTTAATTATGCTTATATTCAACATGCAAAGGACCTACAAATTGCAATGATAGTGGTCTGTCCATGCATCTCCGATTCTTAACACGGTTTTACTGATTGTCAACATCACTATGTCTGTTTCCTGGAAACTACACTGAGTGTGAACGAAGAAGTTGATTCAAGAGCCAAACCCAATACGGGAATATCAAGGATCCTAGGATGCTTGCGATTATACTCCTATACTATGGTTTATGCTTGGCTCTTATGGTGATTAACTTTTCGTAATTGTGTTTGTATTTATTCTTGATTATACCTATATCTTG
>JANZXP010000005.1:37940152-37953866 GCA_027576715.1 Erythroxylum flavicans
CACAAAGATAAAGAAAGCCTTTTATTGAATAACAATAATGTCATACAAGTAAAATTACAACCAAAATAAATTGGCTGTAAGGACATAAACTAACAGGATCATGCACGTGTTGTCTATGTGTGCGTGTTATTGTGACAGTTGCTAAACAACACTCGCAAGCTGACTAGAAAAAGTACACAAGTGTTTTCCTTTTCTATGTTAGTTACATTGCAAATACTTGATCATCTAAAGTAAATCCGATCCTGGGAACTTTGAGTTAAATACGAGGGAATGAACCCTCCTTGCTTTAGGTAAGTTCAAGGAATCAAGAAAAATAAGAGGAAAGGCCAAATGTGCAAGGAAGAATATATAGAGACAAAAATAAAAGCTTTTACGAGAAAGATCCCGCGGATTGTAGTCGTAGATATCAAGGACGGGTATAACATGATCCATAACTCGGTTTAAGTGCTCCTTTCCTCCATCAAGCTTTTTTTGCAGACAAAAAGAGATCAGCTCTTCCTCTATTGGGATGAAGCGAAACCCAGGTGCCAGATCATCCATTTCGCTCTTTAGCAGCAACAGAATTAACTCAGACTACGTGAACCAGAAAACAACTTGAATAACCGATGTCTTAATTATTTAATTATCTAAATGTCGATCGCGGGATGATGACTATAGATAAGGGAAGATTCGCGGGGTAGAGATGAAGAGAAAGGTGTTGGATCATTTGAATAGAAAGTTAATGCGCAGTTTTAGTGATTTAACTATTACAATCTGACATATTCGTACGAGTATATTAGTTTCGTAAAATTTCAGATTTTGTCGTACTCGTTTATGGTACAATCAAAAATAAAAAATTTAAACGCACAAATATAAATCAACATCAAAATTTAATAACGCAGTTTGACACACTTTATTTATGTCTGCTAAGTCCTCACCTAACTTAATTCTTTTAGTAACGACAATAGTCTTATACATGATTTTACTAAGCCAACACTACTCAATCCTTGACATTATTCCTCATCCTCATTACCTGTGAAAGAATAGTATGACTGATTCGTACTAAATTCAACAGAGGATTTTTCTCAATAATCTTTTGAAACAAGAATAGTGAATAAATCACTCAAGTGATTAAACAAACAACTCAACACTCAAGAAGACACTTGACAAAAAAAACAAGGAATAATTTCCTGCACAATCACAAAACCATGAGCAGCTGAATAATCACACAGGTACCATCATTAGACTTCCAGTTCACGCACGCTATTCTTCAGCCATGATAATGTCTTTCAAAACACGAAGGTTCAAGCACATAACAATATATCTCTAAATATGCCCCAATTTTTTGAACAATAAAAGTCATGTGAGCTACCCATTCACCAATAATAAAATGCACCAAGACATAGATCAAGAACGATTCACAAGCCAAGTGATTCACTTGTATACTTAGCAGAAACAAGATCACGCATGATATACCAAATAAATACCTAACAAGAACTTCACCAAGTCAACCACGATTTAAGTATAGGAGTTGGGTCATGCATGCATCAATACACCTTCGGTTGTCTCCAATTTTCTTTACACTTGGTAACGTTACATACAAGCCTCCCTCGAAGTAATAAAAATATTTAAATCAAACAACACACTTTTTGCTCTTCCGTTCACCGTGAATAGTTACCAGAAAACCTCACCAAATCACATAAGTATTTTCTACAAAAAGAGACAGCACTCAGTAACCCATGCGGCAAGTCAAGAAGTTGGAAAAACTCACGTATCTTTTGCTAAGAACAGAGTCACACCGCAATGAATCAAAGACCTGAAAACTTCCACAGCCACTTCACACGCAAGCCTCCCAGAAAAAAAGGCTCCCAAAATCATTATCATGTGTGTTGCAAAAAGGAGAAAGATGCGGTAATCATCACGGTCAAACTAAGATCTAGAAAAATTCACGCAACGTCTACCCACGCCATCTTGCCTTATCCATATCTCCAAAATAAACGTGTACCAATCTTCATTTAAGATAAAATTCTATATGTGCAACAACTCATCCAAGAATCCAATTTAAGTAAGACTTCTTTATTTATATTTTAAATCATTATCTTAAATATCAAATAATCAAAAATGCTAAAATTAAATAATAAGACATATTATAACGATCGAAGATGGATCCAATTAAGTTAAACTTTTAGTAAAATATACTTCTTTTTTACACAATAAATTAGTATTTGATTAGCTTTTGCTCTTAGTCAAACACGCAAGTATAAACTGTGAATAAAATTCGTTAGTGAAGATACCAAAGATATAAGTGGAAAGATGCTTTATCTTGTATGTATGCTTGAACTCTTGTACTGAGCAGCATGATGGTTTCCTTTTAATATTCTTTTTTCTTATAAACTTAAAAAACAGAACTCAAGAGAGAAAGATTTTGATAAGAAATTCTAGCAAAGGGTATTGTGAACAATTAGTGGAGTTAGTGAGAGGTTCTCCTTCTTCTTTTTAAGATGTGGACTCTTTTATTACTGGTTTTCATTTCTTTTCTGCAGAATTCTTTTCACTCCTCACGTTCTATTATTCATCTTATTCTTTCTTTTAATCACTATTCTTTCTCCTCTACCATTTCTCACATGCTGCTCCCTTTTTCTTTTTTCTCTTCCTTTCCTCAAGCTCTTGTTTCAGCTTCAACTTTAGCTCCAGGTCTTTCTCTGTATTGCTAGCCCCTGTCCTTGGTTTCTTATCTCGGTTTGATTCTACTTCTATCGTAGTTTTTAATTTTAATTTTTGATTTCTTTTTTTTAAAAAACAACATATTAAATTGGTATTTGTAACAAAAAATTAAAAATCAAAATAGCTTTAGTTAAGATTTGTAATAAAAAATTAAAAACAAAAATATTGCTGATTTTATCATGTTTTTTAAAATATGTTTGGTTTTATCATCCTATTTTTATTTTTAATTATATTATTAAATGTTAATATTTTAATTATTTAAATATATCAAATTGTATTCTTAAATTAATTAATTCTAATTATGATTAGAAATAAAATTTATACATATTTACATAATTAAAGAAATGTACATGCCAATTTATATAATAAAATTTTATAAAAATATAAAAAATTATATTAAGTCATTCTAATTAATAAAGATGTCCACAATACCATAATATTTCAAAGCATAATAGTAGTATCACTTACAAAAAGAAACATAAATCAATTAGAACTAATATAATCATTCCACATTTATCTAATAATTTCATCTCACTTCAGAGACATATATACTTCAAAGTTGTGTTAGAATGGTATTATACTTTACTTGAAAACTTACATCTTCATTTACACTTTCCTTAATTTTCTTTTCATTTTGGACATATCTGTCAAATAATTTATTGTTTTGTTCGTGCATTCTAATATAATTATATATAATACAATAAACAATGATGATGTATTTTTGTTTCTTCATATTATTATTCGACATGTTTGAAAGTATAAGAAATATTGCTTTGAACATCAAAAAAATCTTTCAATAACATTTCTTAATAAAGAATATTTGTAGTTAACCAATTCTTATAGACCTTAAGGTCTACCTTGTCCTGTATAATCTCGTAAATCATATCTCTCACTTTAATAAGGTTAAAGAAATTAAAAAATATTTTTGCAACTTAAATCAATTAAATAGAAATTACAAACATATAAAGAACATAATATACTTGAAAATAGTAATTAAGTATATGAATATACTTGAAAATATGAAAAGAATTTTGAATTATGTTTACTCTAAGGAGGTTTATTGGTAAACGATGGTGAAGTAATGACTCATTTTGCAAGACAATTATCTACATATAAAAATTTGGAAAGTATTTTGAAATTGTCTAGGTCGAATATTGAAAGCACTCTATATTGACTCCTAGTTGTTTCATTATGCTTTATAGCCATCAAAATAATCACTAGTTGTCCTCCACAATCAAATGACTTGTTAGCTTTAAGCCTCCTAAACTCTTTAACTCATCATATAAGCCCAAGAAAATTTTCTTGCTCATAATTCTTAAGTTCTCATATATCCTTGTAGCATTCATATTCAAGATTTCCAATATCAAACTATAACTTAATATAGTAGAAGTTCTGCATAGTTGCTTGTGCAAATAAAAATATTCTTTCTATTCCCTAAGTTAGAGAATAATAATTATCTTCATCAGTTCATCATCATAATTTGATTTTAAGTAAGAGGCCATTTATCTACAATACTAATATCAAATAATTAATAAAAATATTTAATAAAACTTATATGTAAAATGTTCAAACCGTTGAATAACTCTAAATATAAAAATGTCTAAACCAATAAGAATTCAATATGTAATAACATAAAAATATAAATAAAGAGATATAATCCAATTCAGCTTCCTTGCATCTGCCATCTTTATAAAAATCACCCTATAAAATGGAGAATCATGTAAAATCTTCATAACTTTTTCTGATTGCACCCATAACACTCAATTCATCTAAGGAATTCAAATATTTCGTCATTATATTAGTCTCTTAACTAACTGATGAAGTTCTAAGTCTATTCTTAGCAATGACTGATGTTACAGTCAGTTTTTTTCAAGTAAATTATTCTTTCTTTTTTATTGTTCACCATTTATAATCAAGACCTTTTCTAAAATGTTAGAGTGTGTCTTCTTTGCATTTATCTTCATATGGGATTTCTTTTGCTTAAAGAACTTACAATTTTATCTCCTTTTTTAATATGAGCAACATTCATTAGCAATTATTATGTACTTCTCTTATGTACTATTTGATGGAGATTTTGTTAATGAATGTGCATATATACTAGATACAGTAGTATCTTCAAAAATAAGACACAAGTGTGAAAACTCCTTACATCCCTTTTTCACGAATCTGTGAGTTATCTGATACACCTATAATGGTGAAAAGGAAACATAAGAACAAAAATTATAAATTGATAAATTAATAAATGAAGACATATTGTAACTTAAATAGATTTTTCAATATTCATTTGTAGCGTTAGCTTCACTGGTGAAAGAGTTGTAACTATATTTCTTTGAATAAGTTCTTAAAATTCTTCAATCTAGCCCTAAATACATTAAACTTGTTCTTCAATTAAACATTAGTGTACTCTTTATTGAATTTTGTTTGAAAACCTAACTTAATACTCTTCCAATCAGATTTGGAAAAGACAATACTTGTTCAATTTTCCTTCTTCACTTTCTTAACCATTAATGAGATTAAATTCATCTTTATGGTGTCATTCCATATACTATCATTTTCTTTTATTTCTATATGATCATTGTAATCGTTCATATTATTTTAAGCTTCCATCATTAGACAAAGACATATAGTACATTTAACCATATGCAAAAAAGCATCTAAATTACCTTTTCCACAAAATTAATAACTTTGTATTTAATCACATAAAAAACATATAAATTGCTATTTTAGGAAAATCGACACTTTTCACTTTTAAAGTAATCAATCGATAATTGAAATTTGATCCAGTGATGCAATAGAAAAATACCAATTTATGGCAACTCATTATTCCATGTATGAGATATTTAACTCTAAGTAGAAAGAAAATTTGAAAAAATTAACTTTTTATCAATTAAATACTATATCAATATTGACGTGATTTTATTTTTTATTTTTTTAAAAGTAATAACTATACTGTTATGTGATTAACGTTTTCTAAATTAACCAGAAAGTGAGTCCTTCTATCATATGGTCGCAGGACCCACCTTTATATATTTCAAATAATTTGTATCACTTATCGTATGACAAAATAGTTCACTTTTTATTTAAAAAATAAAAAATAATGTCACATCAATATTGATATGACATTTAATTAATGGAGAATTAATCTTGTTAAAATTTTCATCAATTTATGATTTGTTTTGAATGTGTTGAAAATATCAGGGTTCAGTTTGAACACTTTAAAATGCTAAAATTACTTTGTTATAAACGTTTAGGTTCGAAATAAATTTTTAATCTAATTGTAAATTTAAAGAGGTATATGAACGATATGTACATATTTCTCGTTTTCACTTTCATAGTTTTTAAAATTATTATTTTTTGTTCTTATTTCCTTGTTTTCCATTTTAGTGTTTGCATTTCCTTACAAGGTGGATTAACTCTACGGATGATTCATGAGATGTTCTCTATATTAGGGTTTAATCATCTATATTTAGAGGTAGTATGAAGTGTAAATAGAATTTGACACATATATTAGTTATAAGTAATGATTGAGCTTGTTGATATGTGTTTGTATTTTTTTTCCTGCTTTTTGTCATTTGTGAGTTCTAATTCATAATTGGATCCATTCCTAAGATGATATTTTACCTGATTTTTGCTAAGTACGTCTACATGTAATTGAGGCATAAGGTTAGTTCCATGAACTTTCGTGATCAATACGTATGTTTGAACTCTTTAATGGTATAACAGAAATATTCTCGTCTTGTAATCGATTCTCGATTTCTTATTATCTTCAATATTTAGCCCCGTAAGAAATAGTTTTCTTAAAAAATAAATAAGATCTTTTATTATAAAATTAAAAAAAGTAAAAGTCAATCTTTTAAAAACTGAACCGGACATCAAATCGATCAAGTGATAAATGTTTGAATATTATGAAGTACTTTAGGGTTAACAAATACTTTATTGACTTTGGGAAGTAAAAGTCAATAAATAATTTAATATTTATTGGCTATTTTTAACTTTCAAACATTGTTCATTAATTCTATTTTGAATTTCATGCACATATATTGGACTGTTCCTATCCTTATTTCAAACTTGTTTGACAAAGAAGATTGAGAGAATACTAAGAGCTTTCCTCTGATCTAGCGAACCCAATACAAAGTCAATGGCCAAGGTGAAATGGAGTAAAGTATTTCTTCCCAAAGACAAGGGTGATTTGGGAGTTTGTTCAATAAAAGTTACCAATAAATTTCTCTTGATGAAGAGAATCTGAAGGTTTGCTTAAAGACAAGGAAGCTTCATAAGTGAAATGGATTCATATGCAGTTCTCAAAGATAGAGAACTTTTGGAGTGTGAAGCCTAAATCAAACTCATCTTGGACAACGATGAATATATTGCAGCTGATAGATTTGATGCGACTTCAGTTTTAAAATATACCTAGATGTGGAGCTACTACTACCTCCAATTTCCTTTAGATTGTTATCAATCAATTTTCCCAGTTGTAGGGCATCATTCAAAAGCAAGCTACTGTCAAAGAAGTGTTTAGTGGCAGAATTAGGGCTCTAAGGACTTGACTTTATTAGTACTTTAGAATATTACCCAGGATTCCAAAATTCCAACAGGAAAGGTAACATCATTTGGCTAAACCATTCCTTAGGTTTATTTTCTAGTAAGTCGTGTATATCTTTCCTTAAGACGAGCATGTCTAAAGTGTAGAAGTGTGAAGTAGTGTGATTTAAAGAAGCATCTCCAAGAGCCTATTTCATTTTATGGTTAATCATCGAAGGAAATACTTTCAACTCTTGATACCTTACATTGTTCCGGCCCCATTATCAATTATTGTCCTTTGTACAAACAACATCTTGAATCTATCACACACTTGTTCTTCAATAATAGCTATTCTTTAAGTCTTTTAGTATTTAATATATGCAACTTTTATTACAAGAACAAGATATCTCCAATTTGATCACCATGTTGAATAACAGTTGGGAAAGGAACAAGGAGGATCTTTTGATTAGTTAAATAGCATTTAGATATTTGGTTTATTCAATTTGGATGGAAAGAAATTCAAGAATCTTTAGAAAAATTAGTTGCAATCATTCAATTTTTGGGAAACCGAACCAGAATTAGATCCCGATCATAGTGGAATAATTACGAAACTTTTTTGCAAATTTGTTTTCCAAAAACCAAGATTAATTTAATTATATAAAATCCTTAACATATAAATCATAATAAAGTGTGAATCTAAATTTATACTTTATTCTAAAACTTTATCATGTTCTTGATGTATCCCTCAAACTATTTCTGAAATTGATCCGTCTCAACCACAATAGCCCCACAAATGTCCAGCTTCTAACGGTATTCACAAAATAGGTTGAGAGAACTCTGTAATACTTATAGAGAGAGTTAAGCAAGAAGTGCTAACTCCATAATACTTAAGCCTATTTGTAACAAGCTTTAAACGTTTTAGATATTTAATTGAAATTAAATTTTAATTTCAGTTAAACTTTAATTAGAATTACAAATATTTCTAATTAAATACCAATTATGCCCAAATAAGATTCAATATCTCATATTTATCCTTATTAATTAAATATTTCATATTTAATCATAAAGTTTCTCAAACTTTACAATCAAGTCCAGGTTGATTAAAATATCTCTGCTTTCTTCAACCCATTTTATATGTGAGACTTATTAAGTTCCTAAATTTGTTGACAATGATTATAAAATTATAATTATAATTCATAATTAGAATTAGACAAATTAAAACTCATTTTAATTTATCTTTAATTCTTCAATTAAACAATTTACAATCATAGATCAAGATTAATGTCTAGCAACGCATCATGACCACCTAAATATTTAGGAATGTCAAAGTGACTTTGACTAACCTTTTCGTGCATGATTTTTTCATATAATTTAATCATTTCTTCATACAATGTGTTAGGTTAGCCATGGTTGCATGCATCACATGCATGCGGATGCAGTGAAAGTGTCGGAATCCATGACAACCCGAAAACCACAAGATCTAACATGCATGCAAAGATATGTATAAAAGAACATGAAATGTAAACTTTTTACCTTCTGTATCTCCTCCTTTCTTGTTTCTTCTCCTTGTTTGGGTTGTTGCAAACACCAAACCCTTCCTTGATCTCCAAGACTCTCACTCTAGAACTCTTCTAGAGCCCTTATGTTATCACTTATGTATGTAAGAAGTGAAAAAACCTCGTGCAAATAAGTGAAGAACTTACTTATATGTCACTTCACAGCTTCTATTAGGCCACGATCGTGGCATGCCTTGCCTTAGGCCACAATTGTGGCCTTATAAGGCATGATTGTGGCCTACTTAAAATAGGCCATATACATTTGTTTTTCATCTGATCTTTTATACATGTGACCCTTAGGTTCTCGACTATTTTAGGCACTTGAGTTAAGTCTTAATTCAAGCACATCATGAAGGGTTTCATAATGCCTATTTACCAGAATATAAAAAATTAACAAACAAACTCTTTGATAGTTAATTATCCAACTTATGAACCTTACCTTTCCATAGACAATTACTGTGTAATTCGTCCTTTCACCATACTATATCCCACTTAGTTCAGAGTATGGGCTATGTGTCAACTCCCACTAGATTGACTACGTCACATCTAGTCCAAGTGATGTTAGTTATTATCCTGGGATCTCATTACTCTATGTGTCATTGAAGACTCTCTTCATGACACATAATTGCTCTGACCAGAGACTCCCTAGTAAGGACCTCGACAAGAGGCCGTAGGTATCATCTCCTTCTATAGGAGTGGTGAATCCTTTATTGGCTACCCAATTACCTTCGAATACAAATAGCTGTAACCCAATCACTACCCTAAGAGTGACCTCGTCTTGAGTTAACAAGGAATGATGTCAAAGCATAAAATTTATATCCAAGATATCCTTGAGTACCTCAAGTCTAAAGATATTTGCACCATTTCCATGATGAGATTAATCATTAACATTTGATAGATCATCCATATGATAATCTCATAGCGGATCATCTGATGTACTTACTACCCTTAGTAAGCATCCGCATATTAACTTTAAACATCTCATGCTTACAGTTTATGAGATTCACTACTTGATCAAATCAAGCAGTATAATATGCTCTAGTCTGTCTAGATTAATAATGTCCTGTCTTATTAATCTTATGACTGGGGATTATTTAGATACTAACATAATTGTATATGATAGGAATCTCATTATCATGATCTCAATATGATTTCCTTAAAGCTATGTTTTGTATTATGGACTTCATTAATTCGATTTAAGATCAATATCAATTCATATATAAACGAATCTCAAATCAATGAAAAAATGCCTTTTGCTTTATTAATCAAAATAAATTCTGTACAAAAGTGCTAAAGGTGATTGCCTTTAGAGCACTACTATGACAAAAACTCTCTGCCAACAAATCCCACGATCGTGGGAAATTGTCCACGATCTTGGAAATTGTTCAAACATCAAACTTACTTCTTTTAAGTGTAGGTTCAAACATCAAATGGTTAGATGCTTTCATGTGATGCTTTTAGGCTTGAATGAAGCTTGAATTGAGCCTAGGATGATGTTTGAATAAGTGATAAAATGAGTGTTATGTTTAGGGTGATGATTAAGGATATAACTTAAGAATAAATTGTTATACATTAGGTGTTTAAATCTGGAAAATTGTTGATGTTATAAGCATAAAAGGAGTCCTTTAATGGATAAAGTGATTCAAGAAGATTAATGTTGTGTATTAATAAATATGAATGATAAATTGAGTATTTTAGTGATCTTAGAGATGCGATAATAACCTTAGTAAATGATTGATGAGGAATTTAGAACAATCTCGAATAATTGAGGTGCTAACCTAAGTTTAATTTAGATTTATGTGAGTTATGGAAGGTGAATGATCTTAAGATGTTAAATTATGGAAATATACCCAGGAATTTGTCATTGAACATGCATTAAACATAACACACATATATATGTAAATAATTGAGCATTAATGTGAATTTGCAAATTAGTAACGTGTAAATGTGTGTGGTTGCATGTTATAAAAGGGCAAATTGAGCAACCACTTCCAGGCGTTGTAGAGACTTCAAAGTAACAAGCTAATGAGGGAAAACTGTGAGTAACCTAAGATGGTCTCACTTTGATTAATTGTTTGTTTAATCTCTGTATTAAATTGTTATGTGATGTGTATGTACTAATTCTGGACCTTAAATGTCCAAGGCATTTGATGCATGAATATCTTATTTGGAAGTGCTCATTGTATGTGAATTTGATGAAATAAGTGATTCTCAACTTAAATGTTGAATGCGAGACTAAGGTCCGATGACAAATGAGAACAATATTGTGAAAGTGAATGTGAGTGTGATTGATCGAATACATGTGGTGCATAACATTACATGAATACATGAAAGATAAAGGCACTGGAGTCGCTAGTGAAAAAGAGCTTAAAACTTAGAACATGGTAAGAGCCTCAAGCTCAATATGTAAAATGGGCCCTGTATCCCCAACGGATAAGGGATAGTATTAATGAGCCCAATATCCAGAACAGATATGAGACAATGAAAAAGGCACACAGTCGCAACAAAGAAATAAACAAATATGAGTCTCATAAACATCGCATACACACATGATATGTATGATTTGAATGATTGTAATTATATTGATAAATTGAGTTGACTGAATACATGTGAAACCTTATGAACAAAGTGCTACATGTTGGTAAATGTGAATTATGTGATTATTTGAGTTGTTGTGTTATGTGAAATGAGTGAACCATTGAGGATGGTTAACTCACTAAGTTCGCAAAACTGACCAAATTTGCAACGTTAATTTTTCAGGTTTGAGAGTGACGACTTAGCTTCTAAAACAGCTTAGAAGAGATCTAGTACTGCTTTTGGGATAGAAGACATAGCTTAAAGGTCGGTCAGCTTGGATTGAAGGACTTAAATAAAACTTTTTGCATAATTTTTCATGTGTGTAGCATGTTTTGTAATAGAGCTGTAAACTCTGATAGGTTATTGATATTGTGTGTGTGTATATATATATATATATATATATCTACATACATGGATGTTTTATGAAATGCTACATTGTAAATCCAGTGAACATGTAGGCTAGTGAGTACTGAATTAATAAGAAAATTCCTTGCTACAATGGATAAAAATGTTTTATGCCAAGCATTAATTCTAAATTGGTAAGCTTCAATGAAAGGTATACAATTTGAAAATTTAGGCTTGGAAGGAATAATAGGAATGCCAAGGTATTTAAAGGGGAAGAATGAATGCTAAAACTTGAGCTACTGCTCAATGAATCTTGATTTTGGACATCAGAAGAGACATATAGATTACACCTACTTTGTTCAGTTTCAAACCAAACCATTCACCAAATAGATTGAGAATATTCAATAGTATCTGAGTATAATGAATATTAACCCTACATGTCATCATAAGATCATTAACAAATAATAGATGAGTGATCTTAAGTTCTTTATATTTGTGGTGGAATAAGAATCTACCATTACTAAAGAGACTTTCATTACTAGAGTGAACAAGTAAGGGGAAAGAAGAGGAATTATTTCAAAAGAGAAGGAAGTAAGGTTATGGAAATACCATTAACCCAGATGCTAAAAGAGGAGGAAGTAATATAATCCATTATCCAATTCACAAACTAAGTAGGAAAGTCAAGAGCATTTAAATAAGCTTAAATAAAACTCCACTTGATAATATCAAAAGCTTTAAAGAAATCAATTTTGAATAGATAGCTTTTGATGTTCTTACCATAATTATAATCCTTCAGTAATTCCTACATGAGATGGATATTATCACCAATTGATCTCCCAGCAATAAAGGAACTTGAGTAGGGTTAATAAAATCAACTAAGGCTTTCTTCATTCTCTAGGCTAATAGTTTAGCAATAACCTTGTAAATTGTGTTGCAATAAGAAATAAGTCTAAAATCCATTATAAAAGAGGGGTTTAGTTTTTTAGGAATAAGGAAAATGTAAGTGAAGTTCACTTCTTTTAGCATATTAGAGGAAGTAAAGAAATTAAGTACAACCTCAGTAAATAAGATAGCTAAAAAAGCTGAGAACCTATCAGGGCTTAGAGCTTTAGAGGGATGAAGATTAAAAAGAGCTTCCTTAATATCCTAATAAGTGAAGGGAGTTACTAATAGTTCTTTCATCTCCTAGTTTATAGAGCTATCAAAGAATCTGTTAATGTTAAAATTTACCTCAGATACTTCAGATCCCATCAATTTGATGAAAAAGTTCCTAGTAATTAGTTAGAGATCTTCCAGCTCAGTATAAGAGACCCTTTTATCATTCTTTAGCTCAGTGATCTTATTTCTATTTCTTCTTGATAAAAGAGTAGAGTGGAAGAATTTGGTATTAGCATCCCTTTCACTTTAGCTTTTTGCTTAAGAATAAAGTTCTACAATCTAAGTGTTTAAGGTGCTCCTGAACTCTCTGATTTTTAATTACTCTCAAGGCACATTTTATGGATATTTATAGCATTTCTCTTGAGTCTCCTGAAATATGATTTTGAACCATAAACACTAGAGTTTTGATTCCTAACAAAAATCTTAAAGGCTTGCTTAACCAATTTGAGTTTCTACATCAATTATAAAACCCTATATCCTATAACAGGATGATTCCAACAATTCAAAACAATTTCCATAAACTCCTCACTGTGAGCTAGGCTATTGAAAAATATGAAGGGAGAACCACTATTTGCAGTAGGAATAATGTTTTGTATAAGGACAAAAGAGTTATTAGAGCAAGCATTTTCACATGCAAAATGTGCATAAGATTGAGTGATTTGAGACAACCAAGCATGATTAACCAAGGCTCGATTAAGCTTTTCCCTAATAAACAATTCACCTAACTGTTTATTAGACTAAGTGCAAAATCTGCTTGTAAAGCTTAAATCCACCAAATTAGCTGTAACACCCCTCTCCCGCAAAACCCGAACCCGATATCGACAGTGATACCCGGATCCGTGCCCCGCGAGGGT
>JANZXP010000005.1:37970452-37983603 GCA_027576715.1 Erythroxylum flavicans
GCTTTAACTAAGTTCTTATTGAACTAGTCCCATAACTCTCATCTTTTTATTCCAATTATCACTAAAATTTTCAATATCATTAACTCAAAAATTGTAAAGTCATCTCCAAAATTTCTTCAAAATTCTAAATTAACAAATACACTATCCAAAACAATTTTTAATATATAAAACCCACAATTCTCAATAAATATCACATTTCACATATATAAATCAATTATACCCGAAAAAATGTCAATGAATGCATGTATAATTATTTTCATGTGCAAAAATTTAATATTCACATATATGTGCATATCATATAACGCATGAGCATGAAATGTATTTTGTAATCTCTCAATAATCTCTCATATATATAATGTTCTAGCCTCAACATGGGTAATGGGATGTTACATTCACTGTATGAAATTAGGTTAGCGAAAATGGAGGAGCGCCTCAGGAATTTTATGTAATAAGGAGATACCACTCAAACTAAAAGGTAAATTCTTTAACCTAGCAATTAAGTTGGCTATACTCTATGGGGCAAGGTGTTAGCCCATCAAAAGCACATAGTAATAAGTTAATGCTAGCAAAGATGAGAATGCTCCTTTGGATGTGTAACATTATAAGAAGAGATAAGGTCAAGAATATAGTGCTAAGAGAAAAGTTGAGGATGGCTAACATTGATAATATAATGAGAGAGACAAGGCTTAGATGACTCAAACATATTAAGAGGAGAAATCATGATGCCCCAGTGAAAAGATACGAAAAGATTGTACTAAGGGACTATAAGAGAAAAAGAGGAAGACCTGAGGAAGATGATAAGGAAAGATATGACCTTATTAGAGCTTACTGAGGATTTGACCCTTAATAGGAAACTGTGGTGAACTAAGATATAGGTAGAGGACCTTACATAGAGTGGGTCCATCTCTTTTCATAGGCCTTTAAGTCTTTTCCTTCGATTCTTGTGTCTTTTAATTAGCATAAACACTTTTGTTTGTAGCACTTACTCCTTTAGTTATTTTATTTATTTCTTATTTTTCTTTTCCAATTGCTTATTTATTTTATTTCAGTATTTTTTCTTTCTTGTCTATTTATTTATTTACTTTCTTTTATATTTATATTTATTTTAATTGTTATTTTATGCAGTTATTTGTTTATAAATTTGTCTATTAGTTTTTTCCAACCATTTAAAACTTTTTTATGTACTCTATTGAAAATAGCCTCTCTATTAGCTAGGGGTAAGATTGCGTACTTCTGGACCTCCTTAAACTCCACACCTCTACGAGATTCCTACTAGGATGTCATTTTTTGTTATTTTATATTTATGTACAATTTAACCAAAGAAAGGGATTTCACTTGTAAATCCAAGTCATCTTAGCATTTATTTTCAAGTTGCAAGACATGATTTTTCTTATATGTTTTTCCAAGAAAGAAACTCCAGTACTAAAACTTTTATCACAATTGATAGATCTATTTAGAAAAGGAGATAGCCTCTAAAATGTGACAATTGCATGCTCCAAAAATTTCACATAACTAAGCATTTCATTACAGAAATATTAGAAATATAAGTCAACTTATAAAGGCATAATGTAAATCATTATCAAATTTTCATAATTATAATAGAAACCTTTAAAATGAAAGAAAGGAATATAAAGAGCATATGCATGTTTAACAAACATTTTAAAAGATACCAATAACAATAATACTCAACCAACTTAAATGAATAGAACTTTAATAGGGAAAAAGTATTATTTTCATTATTATACATGTCAAAACATATTCTAGAATCCTAGCATATAAGCATCAGAGAGTATTAAACCAAACCATGGGAAATTGCATCATTAATTTTTTTTTATTCTTTTGCCACTTCTTGTATCCTCTTCTCAATACCTATCACATAATAATAGAAACATTTCCATGTACAATCCTTTTTCCACATTCAGCTTAATTCTTTATGTATGCAAGCATAGACAAGAAAGAATATCTTAATCTTAAAACCTAGAAAGAGAGGAGAGAGAAAGAGAGAGAGTGAAAGAATGCAAAAACAATGAAAAAGGGATGATAAAGATGAGTTATTAGTTTGTTTAGTTAATAAAAATACTAAAATACCCTTACCGAGACATCTTTTAATTAATCTTACCTCACATGAATAGAGTGTGCACTAAACACTTTGTGTGTTGGTGAATTGAGGGTTCAATGAGAAATTTTAAAAAAGTTTAAGGTTAATTTGGCAAAAATAAAAGTTTAAGGATCAATGTGTACCTAGCATTAAAGTTCAAGGACCAATTTGGGCTTTTTACCAAGTAAGAAACTCAAGATACACTAAGCATACAACTTGAATCCATAGAGGCGGAAATCATAAAAATTATG
Organism: Erythroxylum flavicans; assembly: GCA_027576715.1. Lineage (NCBI taxonomy): Eukaryota > Viridiplantae > Streptophyta > Magnoliopsida > Malpighiales > Erythroxylaceae > Erythroxylum > Erythroxylum flavicans. The sequence continues at coordinate 37,972,802 of JANZXP010000005.1, forward strand.
ATGAATTACTGAAAACCATCTTAAGTAGGAATATACTATAGCATTGTAAAGTCAAATATTAATGCAAATTATTTTGAAATCAAGCCCAATAATCAAAATGTTGCAACATAATTTATAATTTGATAGATTATCACATAAGGATCTCATAGGACAAATCGTAAATTTTTTTAAATATTTTTGATACTTTAGGATCAAAAGGCCTACAGAAGATCCTATTAGGCTGAGGTTATTCCCATCCATATTAAGTGATTAGGCCAAGAAATGACTGAAATCATCACCTGTAGCATCAATTACTAGTTGTAAGAGTCTTATGGAGAAATTTCTTGCTAGAGACTTTCTAACGTCTAAGATAGTGAAGTTAAGGAAGATTCTTTCTTCCTTCCAATAATTTGAGAATGAAAGTTTGTATAAAACATAAGAGAGATATAAGGATTTATTTAGGAAATGCCCACATCATAGTCTTTCATGTGGATGCAAATTCAAACTGTTTATAATGATCTAGTAAATTCTACAAGCAAATGATAAATGCTATAACAAGTTATTGGACCCCAATTTTTTAGAAATTATTTTATTAAATTAGCAAGCATGAATATAAATTAGAATTCTTGAATTAGTAATTTTTAGAGTTTAGTTAGGTATATAATTAATTTCGCCTAGTTGCATGGATTAAAAGGAAGAGTTAGAATTAAGTTAAGGAGTTAGAAGGCATTAGATTAATAAGGAAGGGTAAGCTTGGAAAGACAAAAGTTGGTCTTAAACTAATAAGAAAACAAGAGAAGAGAGTTGTGTATAGTAAGTAAGAAAAGAGAGAAAGTAGTAGAAGAAACTAGAAGATGAGAAGGAGAAAACTGAAGCATAGAAAGAGAAGAAGGAAAGAAAAGAGCAAGGACAAAGAAGAGGAAGAAGAATATTCAACTGAGTTTTTAGGTAACCCTTATTTATTCTTCTCGTTTTGATAGAAGAAGGAAGTAGAGAAAATAGGTTTTATGTTGTAAATGAAGAGAGAAAGAAGAGAACGAGAATTCTTCTTCTTAGATTTTTTTATGAACCTTAACTAGATCTTATTTCTTCTAATTAGATAAACCAAGAGTAGATTAAGTCTAAGCACATTTTTGGATATTTAAAGCTTATGGAAGATTTATTCGTGTATATTGATTGGATGTAAATATGTTCGATTGAACGGAACCAAGAACTTCGAAATCAAAAGTAAGAAGAAAAACAAACTTGATATTGGAATTACAAGTAAATAGGTGGGTAATATATTTATAGTTATCGTGATGATGGGCTGATCTATTATATGTTTATGTGTGCTTAAATGCTTGTTTTTGAAACATTATGAATGTGGGAAAAATGCAATGTGATTTGTTATCATGTTTACTTTGAAAGATTTTGTTGTATTTGGTATTAATGAACATAAGAAAAGCATAAAAAGCATGAAAGTATGAGTATGATATGTAATATGTAAGCTTCAGAAAATTTGCTTGTGTGGGTAAAAGAGATACCATTTTGTTTGTCACATGCACGTTGACCAAAAGTCTTCTCCCGGCTGCCCACTTTGGCATATAAGTTCTGAAAAATGGACTCATTTCGTTCATGGTGCTAACTTCGGTTTCACCATTCTGTTTTATGGGATTTTCTCAATCCATATGAATAAATGTTTTTTTATGATGATTGAAAACAAAAATATATGATATGATTTATGTGATTGAAATTTTTAAGTATGTGTACGATGAACTAGATTTTGTGTGTATAAATATGTTTGGTTATATGTGTGTGTGTGTGTGGCTCATCACCGATGGCTATAAATATATTAGCCACTGAGCTTCCCAGCTCATCCCATCATTTTTCACATCTCATGTGGAAGAATCAGCAGATTAATAGTGAACCTTGCAAAAACTTTGGCAAATCTCCCAAGTATTTCCATTTTTGTAACTAAGTTAGTTGGATCATTTTTGGTAGCTTTAGAAGCATGTCAAACATAAGCATTCATGTTGTATTTTTTGATTATTCTACTGGTTTGACTATTAATATGTAATCGAAGTTATGTATGAACCTTGCAACATCTATGAAATGAAACTTTATTTCTAGAGAAATGAATGAAAGAAAGGTTGAAGAACTTCTTTTGTATATGTGCAGAAAATTTCTCTTCTGTTAGTGTTATTGTGTTGGGAATAAATTTTTAGATGTTAATGGCTTTTGGATAGATCTACTTAAGTAAATGGTTAAATTAGGAGTCTTAATATGTGTCGATTGTAATATTGGTTTTTGGGTCTTTTGTAAATTGCATAGAAGTATATACAGATAGCAGAAAGGAAAAAGGAATGAAAATGTGTTCTGAATCTTTAATGAATAAATTGTATTGATCTAAGCATAATTTAACAAAATTGTCCATATAAAAGTTGTAGATCTTCCTCTTAGCTTTCTAACGACATAAATGTTATAATTTTTAGACTTCAGGATCGAAAGTTATGATGAATTGAAGTTGGCATCTGCAGCAGGAAAGTCACGATCATACACAAGCACAATCGCGACGAGCCCACTATTCATTGATTGTCGCAATCATGCACAAGCACAATCGCTACGAACCACAATTTTCAGTTTTCATGACTATGAGTTTTGTTCTCATGGCTGTGATTTAATTAAGTCACGCCTGTGACTTTTGTAGTTCTTTATTTTATTTTATTTATTTGTTTGTTTGTTTAATTGTTTTTACTCCTACCAAGAAATTGAATTTTGTTCTTGATGTTAATTTTATGTATATGTCCTTTTATTTTAAAAAGCCCCCCAATTTTGGCGCTTTATCACCACGATATAAGAACCGAGACCCGGGGCCAACATTTTTGGTATCAGAGCTTAAGGTTTCTAAGCATTCCTAGGCTTAGAATATGTTATACTATGACATATATGATGTGTGATAAAGTGTTTGTAATGTTAAATTATTTGTTTGTATTGCTAAGTTTATTGGTTGCATTAAGTGACGTGCATATCATGCATACATGTAGGAAATAAGGTTAAAATGAAAAGTAAGATTAAGGATAATGTTTAGATTAAAAGAGTAAAATGCCACCTCGTGGAAGAGCACCAGAAGTTTTACAAGGATCTGCTACACCTGATTCCCCACCATTAGAGAAGGGTACTGATGAGTATAGATCTCAGTAATTGCAACCGCATGAGTTACACGTGTGAATTTTTATTAAGAGTTAGAGCTATTAGAAACAATGAGAAGAATGGAGATTTGTCAAAGTGTGAGACAATGAAAGTTTGTGGATATTTAGAAATAAGAAATACTAAGTAATCTGATATGTTCGACATAGATTCAGTATTTGTGGTTATGTCAATGAATATGGTAAGGGAATTTTGTTGTGGATGTGTATTTGAATTAATATGGATATGAATATATTTTCATGAATTGACTGAGAAAGAAATAGAGACATAGGTAGAAATGACAAGATTTAAAGTGTACAGTCAAAGTGGGATTGAAATATTGAACTTGGACTTTAAAATGATTGTTTAATTAATGTGATAAGGGTTATGATCTAGTATTGTGTTAATGGATTTGAGATCAGAATTTCAAGATGGTTATGTTTCTATAATTCTGAATTGATTAAGAATGTATGTATGGAAGATGAAATAAATGATAATGATATATGTAGAAGTTCTCAAGGTTATATTGACCAGTTTTTATGAGTACATATCCAATAATATGGTTACATTGGTGGATAATGTGATTGAGCACATATGAAATCTATATTTGGATATGGTATAGGAGGTAATCTATGATCCCTATACTTAAAATCATGAGATGAATCAGAGTAACATAATAGAAGTATGGGATTAGGTGGTTATATTGAAAAGGTAATTACTATGAAGAAGTAACTTTTGAATAGTTATAAAATATTCAGAAGTTGTTTAGAATCAATTGCAATGAAGAGTAAATGCATATGCCTCTTATTTCATTGAGCTTTATTGTAAAGAATATTCTGATAATGTAAAGTGTGACAATAATTGAATTTATTGAAATATTATGGACAGTTAAAATTGATTTTATTTAGGTATTAAGAATGGCTGAAACAACAATGATGAATATAGTTAATTGATAAAGATTATGGAAACAGTATAGATGATTGAGGTTAGAAACCTCCTTGTGATAGAGATGTTTTATCGAATCATATTGCATAAATTAAATGTTCCATTTCTAGGAATGAATGATTATTAAACAAATCAGAAGTGACTATTAGAGTCAGTTAGAAATAGGACTTAGGCATAAGAAGTTGAATATTCTATAGTGAGTGCATGAAGTTTGCTTAATGTAAAGTAGCCTACCTATATTATTAGGTTCATGAATTTGAGGTGATGTTATTGTTATTGTTAAAGGAACTTAGTTATGATAAAATTGAAATGTGAAAGCAATTATATATGATAGAATCTACACAACTCAAGAAAAACAAAGAGTTAAGTAGATCAATGCTGAAGAGATATGGAATCATAATTAGAAGATAAAAGTGTCTTGAGAGTATTATATCAAAAAAGTGTGTTGGTAAGAATTTCGAGGAAGAAATTCTTTAAGGGGTAGAATTGTTGGACCCCGAACTTTTCTTGGAAGTTAGAATTATTAAATGAGAATTTGTTGGCATTTAGTCATGAATAAAAATCAGAATTCTTGAATTAGAAATTTATGGAGTTTATTTATAAATATTTTTTCATATGGTTACATGGGTTTAATGGAAGTGTTAGAATTAAGTTAAGGAATTAGAAGAAAATAGATTGAATATGGAAGGGTAAGTTTGGAAGATTAGAGTTTGTTTTAGATTAATAAAAGAAGAACAAATGAAGGGTGCGTCAGTGAAATGCTGGAAAAATATAATAAGAAGAAAGAAAGAGACGTGTCCATAAGGTTAAGAAAGAAAAAAAAAAACCTAGAAGAAACTAGAGAAAGAGAAAGAGAGTCTTGTAATAATAAGAGAAAAGGGAGAGATGTGTTTGAGAGGTTAGGGAAAAAGAGAGAGTCATGTAAAATAAGAAAGAAAGAGAGAAGAAAAATGTAGGAAGAAGTAGAAGAAGAGAAGCAGAAACTGAACCAGAAAGAAGAAGAAGGAAAGAAAGATAAAGGAGATAAGAAGAGGAAGAACAATATTCAGCTGAATTTATAGGTAACTTTTATTTATTCTTCTTGTTTGAATAGAAGAAGAAAGTAGAGAAACTAGGTTTTTATGTGTTAAAAATGAACAGAGAAAGAAAAGGAACAAGAGATTTATATTCTTAGATTTTTATGAACTTTTAACTAGATCTTAGTTCTTCTAGCTTGGATAAACTAAGAGTATATTAAGTCTAAGCTCATTTTTGAATAATAGAGCTTTATGGAAGTTCTATTTGTATATGATGTTTGAATAAAAATATGTTTATTTGAAGGGAATCAAGAAAGTCAAAGGTAACAGCAAGAGGAGAGACGAACTTAAGTTTGAAGTTACAAGTAAATAGGTGGGTAATATATGTATGGTTATTGTGATGATGGGCTAATCTATTATATGTTTATGTATGCTTAAATGCTTGTTTTTGAACATTGTGAATGTAGGAAAAATGCACTGTGATTTGTTAACATGTTTACTTTGAAAGATTTTGCTGTATTTGGTATTAATGAACAGAAGAAAAGTATAAAAAGCATGAAAGTATGAGTATGACATGGAATATGTAAGCTTTGAAAATTTTGCTTATATGAGTAAGAGAGATATCATTCTGTTTGTCACGTGCACATTGACCAAAAGCCTTCTCCCGACTGCCCGCTTATGGCATATGAGTTCCAAAAAATGGACTCATTTCATTCATGGTGCTAACTTCAGTTTTGCTATTTTGTTTTATGGGATTCACTCAAGCCATATTGTTTGTGCATTTCATTGTGATTTGCTGAGCATGATATATGATTAAATGTTTCGTTATGATGATTGAAAACAAAAATATATGATATGAATTATGTGACTGAATTTTTTAAGTATGTATACAGTGAACTGGATTTTGTGTGTATAAATCTGCTTGGTTGTATATGTGTGTGTGTGTGGCTCATCATCGATCACTATAAATATATTAGCCACTGAGCTTCCCAGCTCACCCCATCATTTTTCACTTCTCAGGCGCAAGAATCAGTAGATCAATAGTGAACCTTGCAAAAACTTCGGCAAATCTCCAAGAATTTCCATTTTTGTAACTAAGTTAGTTGAATCATTTTTGGTAGCTTTATAAGCATATCAAACATAAGCATTCATGTCGTATATTTGGATTATGCTACTGGTTTGACTCCCAATATGTAATTGAAGTTATGTATGAACCTTGAAACATCTGTGAAATGAAACTTTGTTTATGGAGAAATGAATGAAAGAACGGTTGAAGAATTTCTTTTGCATATGTGCTGAAAATTTCTTTTCTGTTAGTGTTATTGTGTTGGGAATAAATTGTTAGATGTTAATGGCTTTTGGATAGATCTTCTTAAGCAAATGGTTAAATTAGGAGTCTTAATATGTATGGATTGTACTGTTAGTTTTTGGGTCTTTTGGAAATTGCATAGAAGTATATACAGATAGCAGAAACGAAAAAGAAATGAAAATGTGTTCTAAATCTTTAATGAATAAACTGTATTGATCTAGGCAGAATTTGACAAAATTGTCTTCATAACAGTTGTAGATCTTCCTCTTAGCTTTCTAACGACATAAAGTTTATAATTTTTAGACTTCAGGATTGAAAGTTATGATGAATTGAAGTTAGTGTGCGTAGCAGGAAAGTTGCGATCGTGCTACCCACTATTCATTAAATGTCGCGATTGTACACAAGTATGATCGCAACGAACCATAATTTTCAGCTCTCACGGCCGTGATTTAATTAAGTCATACCTGTGACTTTTGCAATTCTTTTTTTATTTTATTTATTTGTTTGTTTGTTTGTTTAATTGTTTTTACTCCCACTAAGAAATTGAATTTTTTTCTTGATGTTAATTTTATGTATATATACTTTTATTTTAAAAAGTCTCCCAATTTTGGTGCCTTGTCACCACGTAATAAGGACTAAGACCCAGGGCTAACAAAATGTTCCCTGATGCATGTTTCAATTAATAATTTCAATATGTGGACACTGGATTGATACCTTGTAAAAATCCATTCCGATCATATCAAGAATTATAACGAAACACAAATGAGTTCACCACTCATCAAGATTGTGGTTCGTAATGTTAAAGTGTATGTTTTAAAATTAAACTAATGCCCTACTTTATCCTTTAGAAAACATACGTGATTCCAGATTCATTTAATAGTGTCATTACTGATAGTCAACTACTATCATGATTTGAATCTCATCATTCTCTTGAAGTAAACTCCTTTACTTACACGGAGGTAAATCACTACACTATAGTCTAAACCATAATCAAGCGACCAACTTGATTATTCGACTGTGAATCATTTAATTTAGATTCTAATAATATACAGGTTTCCCATACATCTCTATGTATATGTATATGTATATCACTTACAGAGGAACCTTGGTACCTTATGACTAGTTATATTATGCTCATACAAATAAAACCAAACTCTTTTATTTTATTAATAATAAATATTTTCATTACAATATTGTAACTAAAAGAAGATTAAGTTATGTAAATACACTTGCTTTCCAAGGCTCTATATTTACATAACGCCAATAATAAAACCTCCAATGAACATCCCATATTTGACAACAAATCTGCAGCTTGATTTGCCTTTTTATAACAATGGAAAAAACCGTCCAAAAAATAGAACCTCAACACCTAAGCTAACTAATCTATAAGATTCCATGAAATTTGAACTCTACCAAGGCACATTTCAATCAAAACTCTAGAGTCCAACTCAACTATTACCTGAGAATTAGGTAATAATTTAGCATAAAGCTTAAATCCTTACAAAATAGATTGTGTTTCTACTTCTAGGCTTGTAACATATTACATAGGGAACACAAATGCCAATACACACCATCCTAACTTATCTCGAACAATCTCACCACCTCCACTTGGCCCTATGTTCTCTCTCGACGAACCATCAGTATTTAGCTTCAAAAATCCCAGGGAGGGCTTACACCAATGAACTAGGGAAACCTTGTGGGGTTGAGCATAACTTTCAATAGTCTCCACCACATCTTGCCACTGTTTACCTGGAATGGTTAAAAAAAGAAAATCGTGTAAAACATAAGAGATAGAATCAATAATCTCTAAGATCACCAAAGATATAGGAAGCGACCCATCAAATTTTTCTGAGCAACGCACCTTCTAAATACTCTAGCTAACAAAGGATGGTGACACATGAAAAACCAGTCTCATTGCCAGATTGCCCCCAACTGACCACCACTATATTAACACATCTTTATGCCTAAAACATGGATTTGTTAAACCAAAGGGCATAGATAAAAATCTCCAAAGTTACCTGGCCCACTCACTAAGAAGGAAAACATGGTCCAAAGATTCTTCACAACCATTCAGACAACAATTGCATCTTGAGGTCTAAATTTGTTTAGCCTTCGCAAGGAAATATCAAAGGAAGTTGGTTTTCCCATAAGCGCATCATGAAAAAAGATACTTTCATATCAACTCCTTTATGTCAAATATTATAACCTATTATAGTATGTGTTCTGACATCTCTAACACGGTTATAAGCAGAAGTCATCGAGAAATCCCCAATGGTGGTGTCCTTCTAAATGAGTTTATTACCATAGTGAACAATACAATCCTAAATCTTTTTATGAATATTTAGCATTCTTTTCTAAGTAAGAGAGCAGCCATTCTAGATTAAATCACCTCCGAACTCTATTTCCATACTTAACTGCTAAGAAGGATGCCTGTAAAGAATTACCACTAGATATCTCCACCACAACTTAGCCGAAAAGACCAAGTTTATGTCATAAAAATGCTGCAAACTGATATCATCTTCCTCCACTGGGCGACATAGGGATTTCCATGCAATCTAATGATGCTTAGGCCCTTCTCCGTACAGAAAAGCTACAAATATTTTTTCCAATTTAGTCAAAATCCCTCATGGGGGTTCGTTGCAACTAAGATATGTAATAAAAGAGATTGTAAAATTGACGGAAGTAGAGTCAGTCTTCCTCCCATTGATAACAGATTGCTTGCCTAGTGAGATTCTACCATTCCATTAAAAAACTCACACCTTTTTCTTCCTCAATAAATAGGGCATCCAAGATATGTGGACCAGGACTAACGATGTTTGAACCCAGTGATATGCACAATCAAAAAATTTCTTATCTGAAAGCATCTGCCCACATAAAAACAAGTTTTATTAGCATTAATAAGTTGGCCAAAACACCTTTCATATTCTCCCAATGCTGCCTAACTACTGTGAGGGATTATCTTAGTCCATTTGTAAAAATCAATACATCATTAGAACAGGAGAGACGTGTCACCCTAGGGTAACCCCTAGGAATAGCAAATAGGGCTATATGTGGAAGATCATTCATCACTCTTATCAAAACTTTGGCCCCAATAATAAAAAGTGATAGAGATAATGGGTCACCCTGTCTCAGATCTCATAATGAGTGAAAATATTCTAAAGGAACTCTATTTACCAATATAGAAAACTGGCAATATGAAACCAGCCTCCAAACAGTCTATAAAGTGCTCCCCAAAAAGTGTCTTAATACTTTAATTAGGAAAAGCCAAGACACTCTGTCATATGCCTTGGCCATATCTAACTTGAGCAATACATTTCCACCTCTAATCTTTCCGTTAATTTCTAAAAATATTTCTTGAGCCAACAAAATGTTATCAAAGATTAGTCACACAAGTAAAAAAGTCGCTTGTTAAGGAGATGTAATTTTTGGTAGAATCAAACGCAGTCTATTAACAATCAACTTAGAGATCACCTTTTGAAAGAAGTTACACAGACTAATTGGCCTATACTTCTTAAATGAAGGCACATTAGCAATCTTCGGAATCAGTACCAAAAGGGTAGATGTGTAAGCTCCGGGAAGATCGCCTCCCACAAAGAATTATTGCACTATAGCCACTAAGTTATATTCCACTTCCTCTAAACAGTTAGTAAAGAACTTCCCAGTGAAGCTATTTGGGCCTGCTACACTATCACCATCTATCTCCACTATCACCGTGGGAATCTCTTCTAATAATGGCATTTTCTATAAATCTTCATTCTCAAAATCCAAAAACACTAGCTCAATATGTTGGCCCCCAATTTTTTTTATTTTATTAAGCATGAATTGATTAAATTTTGTGGTCTTGGAATATAAATTATTTTTTTAGAGTTTAATTAGCATGTCAATGATTGGAGGATTTATCACTTAGATTGATGGAATTGGAAGTATTAAATGAAGAAATTAAGATTAAGTTAGAGTATAGGATGGTGTATGTTAAACTGAAGAAGTAAGATTGTATAAGGGCAAAATTGGAAGATCATTTAAGGTTAGAAGGCTAAGGCATTACATGTAAGGGCATAGTGGTCATTGCTCATTCATGTAAGGCATAAGTGAAAGAAGATCTAGGGTTTGGAGATTCTTGAAGAATTTGAAGAATTTAAAGCATCAACAAGTAAGTATGAGCATTATTCCATCTTGTTTGGCTAGATGAAACTCAAATATAGCTTAACATGTGTGGGAATTGTTAGTGAATGCTATAGGCAAATATTCTCTTTTAGGGTTAATGATCAAGATAGATTTTGATTTATTTGTCAATGATATTGGATTGAAATGAGCTTGAAAATGAAGTAGAAGAGGTGGTTTAGTGTTAAGAAGGGTTATATATGAAAGGGGGGAAGTGAAAATATGGA
>JANZXP010000005.1:37983703-37993856 GCA_027576715.1 Erythroxylum flavicans
TGTACAAACATTCACATGTGCAAAAATTCACTATTGGCTATTCATGTGCATTTATGAATGCATGAATATGTCAAAAAAACTTTAAACATTTCTAACCCGATCCAATTTACCAAAATACCCTTCCCATAAGTGAGGGGATGTTACATGGAATGGTTAAAGAAAGAGAATCTTGTAAAACATAAGAGATAGAATCAATAATCTCTGAGATCACCAAAGAAATAGGAGGAGGCGATCCATCAAATTTTGTCGAGCAACGCATCTTCCAAATACTCCAGTGGATAAAGGATGGCAACACACGAAAGACTAGTCTCTTATTCGGATTGCCCTTAGCTGACCACCACCGTATTAACATATCTCTATGCCTAAAGCATGGATCCGCTAAACTAAAGGCCATACCTAAAAATCTCCAAAGGTGTCTAGCCGAATCACTAAGAAGGAAAATGTGCTCCAGAGTTTCTTTGCAACCATTCTGACAGTAGTTGGATCTCAAAGGCTCAAGAATGCCTAGCCTTCGCAAGGGAATATCCAGAGGAAGCACGTTTTTCCATAAGTGTAGCATGAAAAAAGATACTTTCATAGGAATCCCTTTGTGCCAAATATTATAGCCTATTATAGTACATGTGCCCGCATCTTTAACATGATTATAGTCATAAATCATTGAGAAGTCCTAATGGTGGTATCCTTCCATATGAGTTTATTAAGAGAGTGACCAATACAATCTCGAATTTGCTCACGAATATCTAGCATTGTTTTCCAAGTCAGAGAGTCCGTCATTCTAGGCTGAATCACCTCTGGATTGCCTTTAGTTCCATACTTAGCGGCTAAAGAAGGATTCCTATAAAGAATTACCTACTAGATATCTCTTCCATAACTTAACTGAGAAGGTCAAGTATATGTCATTCAAATGCCACAAACCAATACCATCTTCCTCCACTGGACGACACAGTGATTTCCATGGAATCCAATAAAGCTTAGGCCCTTCTTCACCTACTCCCCACAAAAAATTTGAAAATATATTTTCTAATTTAGTCAAAATCCCTCATGAGAGGTTTGTTGTAGACAAGATATGCAATGTAAGAGATTATAAAACTGATCAAAGCAGAGTTAATCTTCCTCCCACTAATAGTAGATTGCTTGCCTAGTGATATATATTTTTAGTGACTATTTACCAATCCATTGAAAAACTTAGACCCTTTTCTTCCCCAATAAATGAGGCATGTAAGATACGTGAGTGAGGACTGACAATGTTGGAACTCAGTGACATGCATAATCAAATTTTGTCTTGTCTAAGAGCATCCACATAAAAATAACTTTTATTAGCGTTAACTAGTTAGCAAAAACACCTTTCATATTCTCCCAATGCCTACCTGACTGCTGTGATAATCGATCTTATTCTATTTGTAAAAATCAATACATCATCAGTATAACAGAGATGTGTCACCCTAGGAAAATCCCTAGGAGTAGCAAATGCGTCCATCTGTGGAAGATCATTCAGCACTATTGTCAAAACTTTAGCCCCAATAATAAAAAGTGCTAGAGATAACAGGTCACCCTGTCTTAGACATTATGATGATTGAAAATATCCCAAAGGCACTCCATTTACCAATACAGAAAACCAACAATTTGAAACTAGCCTCCAAACCCATCTTATAAATTTCTGCCCAAACCTAAAGTGTCACAATACTTTAATTAGGAAATGCCAAGACACTTTGTCATATGCCTTGATCATATCTAATAAATTTCTGTTTCTAATCTTTTTGTTCATATTCTTAAGCCAACAAAATGTTATTAGAAATTAATCGCCCAGTTAAAAATGCCTCTTGTTAGGAGATATAATTTTTGGCAGAATCAAACGCAACCTATTAATAATCAACTTAGAGATCATCTTTTGAAAGAAGTTACATAGATTAATTAGCCTATACTCCGCAAACGAAGGCACATTAGCAATCTTTGAAATCAGTACTAGAAAGGTAGATGTGTAAGTTCTAGGAAGATCTCCTCCTATAAATAATTCTTACACTATGACCACTAAGTCACTTTCCACAACCTCCCAACAGTAAGTAAAGAAATTCACAGTGAAGCTCTCTAGGCTTACTGTATTGTCACCATCCATCTCCCTCATCACTATGAGAATCTCTTCTAAATAGTGGCATTTTCTGTAAATCTTCATTCTCGGTATCTAAAAACATTGGCTCAATCACCCTATTCACCAAGGTGTCTGTAACATCTACGTCATTTCCCTTACCTTGTAGTAAGTGGCTAAAAAAATAAACCCCCTTAGCCTGAATACCCTGAGAATTAGTAACCCATTCCCCATAATGGCCTTGCACTTGATGAACCACTAAGCGAACCCTTCTTTCTTTCAAAGCTATATAGAAGAATTGTATATTGAGTCCTCCTCTTTCATCGATCAGATCTTAGATTTTTTGTGCCAAAACATTCTTCCTCCAATATTGTCTGTCTGTATTGAGCCTGAGCCAGATGATATGGCTCCCTAACAGCTCTTGAAACCTCTTCTTACAATAGTCTTTCATTGACCAATAAGTCGTCTTCAACCCTCTTAACATTTTACTAAAAATTATCGCATACTTGTCTATTCCAATTTTTGAGAACCAACCGAAGTCTCTTCAACTTACTCGAAAATTTCACTAGTGGGCATCCTGAGTAAGGTAAGTTCCAATTTTCTCTAGTTATATTTATGAAGTCCCTTCGTAAGTCCTAAGAATTTTGAAAGTGAAATGACTTTAGGCTTATAGAATTCTCAATCTTTAAGATTGAGAGCAATAATGGAGAGTGGTAAGATTGAACATGATTTAAAAGTTCCACAATGAGCATAAGATTCAATATCCATTCTATGTTTATTAAGGCCCTATCAAGCCTTTTCCAAATATGGAGATGACCATCCTGGTTATTAGTCCATGTAAAATGAGAGTCTATATACCAAACATCTGCCAAAGAATACTATGACATAAAGTGTTGGCAATCTTCCGCTTCAGTCACATGAAAAGGCTAACCTCCATTTCTCTCGTCCAAAGAAAAGGATAAGTTCAAGTCTCCATAAAATAACTAAAGGAAAGAGGAATCAATAAAAGAATTATACAAATCCCTTTTCTTCTATACTGAGCATGCCGTATGAACAAAAGAGAGATGTATATGTCCTTTTAAGGAAATATGTAAAGCCTGTAAAGTAATCTGCTAACTGTTCTCATGTAATAAACTACAAGTAAACTCTGATTATAAAAAATCTAGATTTGACCTGATGTGTTAGCCAACATCCATTCAAAATTAAATTTCTTTCTAACTTCATCCATTTGAGATAAATCCATCATAGGTTCAGCTATAGCCATCATTTGAATATTGTGAATGCGCTTCAACTTCTTCAGTCTCAAAAGAGTTAATTTATTAGCTAATCCCCATAAATTCTAAAATAGCAGTCTAATCATTGGTTATTAATTGAAGAAGTTTGAGTTGGCTGAAGTTGGGCTCTTGTACATACCACTATCTCATATTACTTAGTTAGAAGTGATTGAGAGATTAACTTGTTAACCTTATTGCCATTGAAATCCTATATCCCTATGCAAACCCCTTTCCTTTATACTAGAAGATGCTAAGTCAAATGCCTTAACTCTACCCAACTCCATGTGCTCCAAAGTATCATTAGATGGTAAATTTAAGACTAATGCATCCTTCATAATTTTTGTATTCTCAATATGATCCTCAATCTCCTCATCATTTAACAAGGAAAATCTATTTTTGGTGATAATAATCCCTTTAACAACAATAGCAGTAGGAAGTTTATTGATAACTCCCTCTCATTGGATAACACAACCACTGGATTTGTTGTTTGGACAATATGCTTATCAGAATCATCATCATCTTCGACAACAACAACTTCAAGGTTTATCTTTTGGACAACAGTAATAGTAGGTCCAGCGGAGTAGAGAATAATCATGCCAGTACCAAAGCTCATCAAATCATTAAAGTCACAACATTCAAACTAGACCCAGAATTGTCCTTTGACGTAACTACGGGACTTGTAGTTATTGACAACTCCCTCTCATTTGGACAACATCACCACTGGATTTGTTGTTTAGACAACATACTTATCAGAATCATCATCAACATCTTCAACTACAACAACTTCAAGGTTTATCTTTTGGAAAACAACAATAGCAGGTGCAGCTGAGTTGAGAATAATCGTAGCAATACCAAAGCTCATCAAATCCATTGAAGTCACAACATTTAAACTAGACCTAGAATTGTCCTTTGACACAACTACAGGACTTGTAGCAGTATGTTCAGCCACAACAACATCAATAATCTCATCGTTGTGAACAGATTTTTCCAGAATTTCTCGATTGTTTTCAAATTTTTCTTTTGATGTTTCTGCCTCCACTAGATTCTTGGCCTCCATTATGGTAGGTTCTTTACCTTTAGATATCTCTTTCGCAACCTCAAAAGTCTCAACACCCTTCTTGTCCATTAAGTACCCTACAATTCTCCTTCTTGTGTTTAATCTTTCGGTAATGGAAACAATAATTAGGAATATCTTCATATCTAATATTTTACTAGAAATCCAAATTCCCATTCTTTAATTAGAAACAGCGAGGCAACTCCTTCGAAACATCCATCTCAATGCAAACTCTTGCTGTCTTAGGTCTTGCCAATATTATCATTGAAGCATCAATTTTTATGAGATTTCCAGCAAGTATCTTGATTGAAAAAATGGGTACTTTAGCAAAAATTTGCAGCGGCAGTAAAGGAAGATTAATCCAAACTAAAGCTATTGGTGATTCCTCCGTCAATGAAAATTTCGGTGACCACTTGAACACACGCATAGTGAATCCTTTAAAACACCACACACCCTTAAGGTAAAAGTGAGTGTAATCTTCCTCGATGTCAAAATGTAGCAATATGTGACGTTAAGCTAGCAGCCAGTATAAACAAACTCCTTAAAACTTATTGCCATAATGCACTTTGTAGTTTATCCATTGCCGGTCGCCCATGGAAGAAATTTCCAACTAGAGAATTAGCGAAGGTGTAGCCATATTTGCTACTTTTTCAGGAGTTGATTCAATACAAGGTTCACTCTTATAGTTTGTATTCTCTTTAATAATAATATGATCAAGGAAGTGGGTAGAGTTTTGTAAAACTTCAGAGAAGCAACGTTTTTCTACCAGTGGAGGAGGCAGCTGACCACCGAAGGCGGCTTCCATGAAGCTGACGTTGAGGGGTCATTTAGAACCTCGCTAGACATCCTCACGTTCTTCAGTGTAAGCAACGCTTACGGGAGAGTATCAAACGAATAGTGCAAAATGTTGGATTAGTATATTGTGAATGTTGGGAGCTTGATGGAATATTGTGGTCAAGGTTGTGTTGTTATGGTTACGAATAAGCTGGACCAGTCGAAGATAAGTAGTGATTGTTGTTAGCAATGAACGTTAGAACTGGTGATAGATGCAAACTATAGGAGGTAGCGGGTGAGATGTTTGGTCAAGCAATTAGGAGTGGCAAAAGGCAACAGAAGACGAGTCGAGCAGGTGGATTACATGTGGCTATTGGTTTTGGTGAGTTGAAGGTAACGTGTCGTGTTTTGTTACTGGAGAAGAATCAATCGCCGGTCACATGGAGAGCAGCGAAAGTGGCGTCGACGTGGTTGTTTTTTTATTTTTGGTTACAAAGGAAAGTAAACTAACACAGACTAACGTATACTTCTATAATATAAAACCCCCTGTAAGTCCAATTGAACAATCTCAATACACTCCATTGGAGTATCTTAAAGCACACGAATATTAGGACATGTTAGCAAAGCTAAATTTGCCATCTTGTCGACACTTCTATTCCTTTCCCTATAGACATATTGAAACTAAATAACCCAGTCTCTACACTAGAGCTCCCGGATTCCCCTTACCAAAGAAGTATCATCAAAAAACATCAGCTCAGATGAAGAGAGGATATTAATAACCTCCAAAGAATCTCCTTCTAGCACCACTCGTCGATATCCAAGATCCTATGCCAAAAGTAGACCAGTAAAGACCTCCTAGAGTTCAGCTGTCAAAAGTGAGCACCCTCCAATATTTTGTAAGAAACCACCACACCAATGTCTTGTGCTATCCCTAATTAATCCTCTAGTTATGACAATGTCAGATCCATTCTTAACCGCACCATCTGTATTTAATTTTACCCAGCACTTCATCAGTTTAATCCATTATATAAACGTACCTAGTGGTAATCTTTAAGCTGGAATAAGTCTGCCTGCTACTAACCTTGCCTTATCTATCTAAGTAACATGATCGAATACCACCTAAGCTCGTGCTTCGAGTCAAATAAACTTATCCTCAAATATACTCTTATTTCTCTACTTCCATAAGAACCAACAGGAGACTCCAAAAATAGTAGCCTACATAAACCTCTGTACTTGGTTCTAGTTACCAAGATTGACAGTCAACCACATCTCGACATCCTGTTGAAAAAAAGTAGTATCAATTACTGCTGAAGGAAATTGATGCCAATAGGATTTCACCCTGGTACAATCTCGTAATGCATGTAAGAGTGTCTCTTCGGGGCTATAGAATTCACATCAGGAGTTCATCAAAATATTGTGAGCCACTCGCTATTTGTTGGTTAGCAGTTTTCTTTTAGCTAGAAGCCAAAGAAACGATCTAATCCGCTGGGGCATTGACCATTTTCATATCATTTCCCAAATCCTATTGCTATCTTTCTTGGTCTTATCTTCGATGACATCATAAGCAAAAGCTACCGTAAAACACTCATTCTTTTCTGGTCTCCATACCATTCGGTCCTCCCCCATCCCAGCTTTAGGAGGCATAATTGCTGCGATAGTCATGCATACTGATGAAGGGAAGTATTGTTGGAACATAGTCTAACGCCAGTTGACATTCTCATGGATCAAATCCTTAACTGCAGCATACAACAGACTGTCAAGAGGTTGAGAGGTCGATACTAGTAACAGAGGGCCCCAATCTCTAGCCCATGCATCCAACCAAAAGTATATCTGATTTCTATTACCTGTTTTCCATTTGATTCCTTGGCATACAAAACATCATGTAGCTATAACCCCCCTCTATATTATCAAAGCCCTTTCCTCTCTAGCGTTTGAGGGATGTTTTATCCATTGATGTGATATTTGGGTCGAAGGAGGTGGAACTAAAAAGCGTTGGGTTTAGTAAGCACTTTCCAACCCAACTTAGTAAGTAATGCATCATTAGAAGAACATACTCTTTTAATCCCTAGGACCTTTACATGTTTAGACCAACATATTGCCTCCCAACTAACCAGATTCATTTTTCACTATCCATCCTTTGTACCACAGATGAAGTCCCTCATTATCTTCTCTAAGTCATCATATAGTTTCCTTGGCAAATGCACCATTTGCATTATATAGATTGGAAGGGAAGAGATGACTGATTGAGTTAATGTGACACATCCAGCTAGAGATAACACATGACAACTCTAGCTTGCGAGCTTTTGCTGTGCTTTATCTAATATATACCGATAGGTTTTCCTCATTGTTCGCTTATGTATTAAAGGCACCCCTAGATATTTGCTCAGATTGTTTGTACATTTAAACTAGAAAGCTTGACTGAGAATACGAGCTTTATCCCGAGTGACATTCTTGGAGAAATAAATTCTGGTTTTATCATTGCTCACTTTCTGACCTGAAGCCCCGTAGAAAGTTTCCAACACATGCGAAACCACCTGAACCTGAGATGTCGATGCTTCAACAAATAGAACCACATCGTCTGCAAAGAATAGATGTGAGATGGAAGGCCTGTTTCTGCTCATACGAAATGGTTTCCAATTCCCTTGTTGCACCTCATAGGATATAAGATGGCCTAGTCTTTCCATGCAGAGTACGAATAGATAAGGCGATAAAGGGTCGCCTTACCTAAGACCCCATGCAGGAGTAAAAGGATTAGAGAGGTTGCCATTCTAAGAAACTTGCATTGAAATCGTGGATATACACTTCATAAGGAGGCTGGTTAAGTGTTGTGGTAAGCCAACGTCCCTTAACGTGTCCTTAATAAAATCCCAACCAAGTTGATCGTATGCTTTATCTAGATCGACTTTGATTGTAAAAATGCCAGTCTTCCCCTTCTTCCTTCTCATTGAATGTATTGCCTCCTGAGCAATTATAATGTCATCCGTTATATGCCTGCTGGGAACAAAACTACATTGAGTATAAGCCATCAGACAATCAAGATGAGGTTTCAGCCGATTCACTGTCACTTTCGAAATTTCCTTATATAACACTAGGCTGAGGCTAATAGGCTGGAATTGAGTAATATAGTTCGGAGAAGATACTTTGGGAATCAGTACTAGGATAGTTTGATTCACCTCCAGATCCTATCTCTCATGTCAAAATATTTTCTATATAAGTCCACTATAGCTGGTCCAATCTATCCCTTTTTTTAAAAAAATAAAGCATTGTAACCATCTACCCCTGGGGTTTTATTTAAGTTTATTTCAAAAACTACCTTCTTGATTTCTGCCGCTTGGACTGGACCAACAACGTCCTACACTGTCTCCTTTGGTAAAGCAGGAAAGGCACCAGAAATTGGATACCTAAATATAGTATTATCTTCAATAACAAACAACCTTTTAAAATAATTATTGACCAGCTGACGCATTTGCTTAGTATCAGAGATCGTATTTCCATCATTATCAATTAACCTCTCTATCTTCATCTTCTTCCCTTTTTCCATAGCTATTGTGTGATAGTATTTGGTATTTTGATCTCCCTGTGACAACCATATACATCGAGACTGTTGATTCCAGAAGATCTCCTCCTCACAAAGGACTTGGATTAATTCTCTACGAAGTTTATCCTCTAACACCAATAGCGAGTCAGAATTATCGGACTCCATTGCCCTTTATAAGCCCTCCAACCGAGATAATAGTCATTTTTAGATGGAAAATATTACCAAAAACAAACTTATTCCATCTCATGAGTTGAATAGAAAAACTTGCTAAGGTGTTACTTAAATTTGTCGCTACTGGGGGCAACTTGTCTTCCACCACATTATCAAAGTCTTCGTGAGCTAACCAGGCTGATTAAAAATGAAACACTAGCTGGTGTAATTCACTCGGATTCATCCTATCAAATTCAATCAATAGAGGTTGGTGATCTGAGCCAAAAAAAGTTAAATGTTTATTAATCGTGTGTGGGAATGCCTCTAGCCGTTTAGAACAGCAGAATGTTCTATCCAGTCTACTTGAACATTCCCCCTTTGCCATGTATACATCGACCTAATATATCCCAAATCATAGAGTCCACATCAATGCACACAATCCTTAAAATTTTTGTGAACTACCGATTAGCATGAGACCCACCCTATTTATCAGTTCTATCCAATTTGGCGTTAAAGTCGTCTCCTATAATCCAATGTTTGAAAACTTGACTTCTAATCCATTGCAAATAAGGCCATAAGAATTTTTGAGTAGCAAAATGGGGACTAACATAAATTATAGTAAAAGCAAAGGTTGAGGTCCCACACGTGATATTATTGTGGATAAATTGTTTTTGAGCGACCATAAGAGAAACTTCTAAGTCCATTTTCCATAACATTCAAATACCTCCAGTAAAATCATCGGCTTCTACTTGGAAGGAAAAATCAAAACCCAATTTACATATAATGTCGTTAACTCACCGACCACTAATTTAGGTTTCAAATAAGACCAACATCTTTGGTTTATAAATGTTAATATAATTCTACATAATAGATTGAATTCTATCCCCTCCAGCCCCTTGGCAGTTCCAGATGATAATCGACTTAACAAAAAGCTGAGGGTGGAAGATCACACTCTTAAAACTGAGGTATCCCTTAGATTTCTTCACAACCATCTCTAGCGCTTCCTCTCGGAGTTTGTGGAACCATCCCTTCAATGCCACCCTGTGCAAAGTCTTCCTCCATCTATATCTTACCATCCATGGGATTTGGAGGTTTGGAAGGAGGTGTACTTTGGTCCTTATTGTTATAACAAGGATCTGTGATTCCTACAATGCTATCGATAGGGTAGTTTCCTGTGTTCTTTGTAGCATCCTGTTACTTATAATAAGGTTAAAATAGTGTTTATAAGAGGTTAATGAGAAATTAGGAAGCATAATCCATGCTTATGCATGATGTGGCAT
>JANZXP010000005.1:38006791-38027013 GCA_027576715.1 Erythroxylum flavicans
TAAGCATTTTATCGAAATTAAGCATTCAAATTCTCAAATTCACACAACAATTACAAAGAAATATTCAAAACATCATATAAGGCATTTTATCGAACACCTCATAGGCAATATGTATAATCTCAATCTAAATACAAATCAATTGCATTTTTCCATTATTTACCAACAATAACATATAAACAACAAATAAACTAACAATTACACAAAAAACTGCAAATAATAACAATAATCAAGCAAAATTTCATCACCAAACACCCACGGTTAACACTAAAAACATGCATTTTTTTAGAGAAATAATACACCTATTAGAGAGCTTACCTTAAATGACGCACGATGAGCCAGAAAACGGTTGGAAAACGACCGAAAACCCAAGGAAATGGTCGGACAGAAGAGTCGACAGACGGGAGGAGAGAAGAAGAAGAAGAATTGGGGGGGGGGAGGCCAGGTCGGGTTAAGGAAGATGAATCACCGACGGAACTGACATGTTGTCAGTGTTCTGTCAGTGATTTATTAATCACCGCATCGTCTTAAACCAAACGACGATGTTTTATTTATTAAACAGCTGACAGTCCGTCGGTATTTAAAATTTCTAATTATTTCACCACTTGTTTTTACTACTATATTTTACGACGGAAACAAAAATTTTATTGATAAACTTATTTAATGTATACCAACGGAACAAATTACGTCGGTATATAACAGGAGTTGAACCACTTTTACCGAGGATATTTATTCCCTCGGGAACTGTCTGAAGCTACTTAATTGCGGGAGTCATTCCCGCAATAATTGCCAATGGCTGTGGCCAAGCCATCGGTAAAAAATATTTGGATTTACCGACGAACAGTATTCCGTTGGTAGATACTGTTCACCATTTCAAACATACTGATGGAAGAATGTCTGTCGGTATATATCCGAAGCAATTAAAATGTGGAAAGAATTTTTGCAATTTTTGCCAATGCCAAAGGTCGTGTCGTCACTATATGTCATCGGAGATTTTGCGCGAAATTCATTCCCTCCAGTATTGCGGACGGTAATATATTTCCGTCACTATATATGAACAGTACAATACATTTACCGACCTTTTGTTGGTTTCCGTCAATAAATAGCTACGTTTTTTTCTGTCGAGAAATGTCCATCGCTAATTTATGATTTTCTTGTAGTGATAATTGAAGGTAGAGCTAGCTTAAGTTTAAGAGATAAGAGTTTTGATATAATTTTATAGAAAGTATTGCAACTAGTTTGTAATCTCTAAATAATAAACGATTAGAAAATTTAAGAATAAAGTAATTGTGATTTTTTTTCATACCTTATATAATTTCTCACTGTAGAAAAATCTTATTGATCACTTATGTTTTAAGAGAACTCCAAACTTTCTAATAAAAGAGTCATTGGGATTGACTTACTAGGTACTTATTGGGATTGAGGCTAAATAAAACCTTCTCAATATCTTCAATAAAAAATGGTTTGATGAGAAGTTCAGACTACTTCCTAGTAATTACTTTTGGTAAAAAGAAATTGAATATAAGAAGTTAGGAACAACTTGTAAATGCAATTCCTAATGTGCTAACAATGTAATATGATCATATAACACTCCTATAGAACGCTCCTATAATAAGAAAAGATCTTATTGGTGTTCCTTCCTGAGAGGAGAGATCTGTTGAAGAACCTTGTACTACTTTCACCACCTTTAAACCATTATATCCTAAACTTTTGTTTTAGTAATGAGTAGTGACCCTCTAGGATCTTAATATAATTCTCCAAAACATTTATCTTTTGTAAGTGTATCAGAGGATATAATGGGTGCTTATTTAGTTATTTTGCATTTGATGAAGTTAGTCTTTGGAATTATTAAGGGCCAAAAAAGTGTTAATGTGATGACTTGTATCGATATCTTTCAATTTCTCTTTCAATCCCACCAATTTCTTTGAGTATTTTAAGGATCATACCTATCAATTTCTTAAGTCGTTTTGATTAACCTATTTCGTGATATTCAATATTGTAATAAATCACAAGTGCATAATATAGTTGTAGCTAGTACCGGTCAATCCCACAAAGAATATGAATACTAGTAATTACCCTTCCCATATTATATAGCCTACAGATTGATTTTAGACTTTTAATAAAAAGAACAATTAAAGAAATAGAAAATAATAATGAATGAAAAGATAGTGGAATTCACTTAGAAAACTATCATTATTAGAAATTAGTATCTATGTTTGAATCCCTTTAAACCTTTAACAGATTGATCATTTATCATGCAATTGTTATGTTGATGAATTGAATCGTGGAGACTCCTATGGTATGCTAGTAGCTAACTTTAAGTCTATTAATAACTAATCCTAAGGTCTCTAATGAAATAATTCAGGTTAAATCTTATAGGATTGCGTTATCGATTTATGAGTCCCTTTATTAGATTTGACCATAATTTGGAAGATTTATGTCATCCTATCTCTATGGTTGCAATGACTCCTAATTATGATAGATTTATTCACATTAGGATTTCTCAATCTCTACGTATGAAATCAGATTATGTTCTAATATTTTTGGGTTATTAGAACATAAATAAAACATATAATTAGATCACAATATATCAAACAACCAATAGTATTAATAAAATAATCAAATCATATCAAAGTATTAACATAAGGTTCATCTAACCTAAATACCAAATGGATATTTAGTTACATATGATCTAATACAAAATCAAACATATAATGAAAGAAACACGAAACGACAACAATGGGTTCAAAATTCTAAATCTCCTTGATTGTCTTTTATCGAATGTTCTTGCAGTGTAGAGGTCTGATTTTATATTCTGTTGGATCTTTCGATGATTTGTTTGTGGTTTCCACTTCTTTAAACCAAAATCATCCCTTTTGGAAATTATCTATGTCTGAAAATCACCTCCTAAATTCTCCTTCTTTCATTTACATCCAAAATGTCAAATTTATATAAAAACCTACATTTTTGGGTTATGCACAATCTTGTGTGTAGCCTTGCATCGAACAGTGCATAATCAGAATCTGCCAAGTATCATAAATGTACATGGACATACAAAAGTGCACCGTCTCACACTCTTTCTAGATTGCTAATTTTATGTTTTATACTGCATTTTTGCCCAAATTCTTCTCCTTTAAGTCCGTGAAGGCAATTATCACTTGTAAACACACTTGGAGTAAATTAAATACTAAATATACAATAAAAGTATAAAATATCAAGCAAAATACATCAAATATGTTTGTAAAAATATGGTCAAATATCCATCTATCAAACATTCCCACACCTAAGTTTTTTCTTATCCTTAGCAAACCATAATCAAAATTATGAATTTTACAACATTAACGCATCATCAACGTTAACCTGTCCATTCTTACCATAAATCATCATATCCTATTGAATCAAATTATCATACAATTAGAGTCAAGTTGTCCAAAAATTAACTTCCTAAGTAACATTAATTAATAGTAATCACATTAACAATCACATTGAAATCAAAAGCATATCTCCTTACACCCTCACTAGGATTTCACTTAATGCGCTCAAGAGTTTAGGGTGAAAAGCATCAAAACTCTCAATCAATGCACGATAGAATTCTTACCATAGGCTTGCAATAAAATCACATCTCCACCACTTATGTACAAATTAGAAATAAAAATCAAAAGGTCATTGTGTAGGTTGTAATAGGGCTTAGGTACAGTATGAATGGAATAATAAAAGGGTTTAAGTGAAGGAAATTTACTCAAAAGAACATTTCATGAAACTTATTCATAATACATATAGGTCTTTTCATTGCAAAACTAATGGTACTATATACTTATTCTTTTTTTATGCTTTTATTTTTCACAATATTCCAGTTAGTACCACAATTCAACAAATATTGGACCTTTCATAAATTTCAAGTCTTAACAAGTAAATAATGTAAATAACCTTCAGGGTTCAAAACAATAAAAAAGTTCTTTAAAGAAAAATAGGATAAAGGTTTATGATTTTAGTAAAATTAATGAAAAAAAGATAAAGCTCAACTTGGTTATTCCTAAAGGCAACTTTTAGACATATGGTAATTTTTAAAGAAATAGGCAGAAACAAGTTAGTAAATCTAAATGCCTTCATCATGTCAATGCTTCTAATTTAACAAATATAGTCTCAATATCCATAATAAAAACAAGTTTTAGAATTATCTTATTATACATGATAAGACACATGGAAGAATAACAAAAGCTTAAAATTTTTTGAAAGTTTAGCTCTTTGGGCTCAAAAGCTTACAAAAAAGGTATATGTGTGTAAATAATATGCATTTTCATTCAACTTGAAAATGTCAATGATTACAAAAAATATATGAATTAGAAAACTAACTTCATTTTAACCATCATCCTTTTACACACCAATTCAAATCAATATTCAACAAGGACATATAGTAGTCATGGACAATCTCAACCAATTCAAGATATTAGTTTACAAAATATTATAATCAAGATTATAGTAAGCTTAAAGAAATTATGTTAAGATTCATTAAACCTATCCCCATACTTAAAGTTGTACATTGTCCTCGATGTACATAATACAAGTAAATATGCAAGTGGGAGGGTTGTTTGATACTTTCCTAATTATGACAATTTTTGATTTGGATCCATCCAATGTGAGACTAACATCCTTGAAAAATATGAAAGAAAGGGATAAGAAAACAAAAGAACTAACATAACAGAAGATAAAATCCTACACTAACACGGAAGCATAAACAAGTTATTATCATCATTGAAATAAAATTTAAACTAACTCATAGGTTGCCTCCTAGTAGGGCTTCTTTAACATCAGTAGTTTGATGTAGCTTGCATGTTTCTATCATCCAGGGTCAATAATCAGTGGTTTGCTTCCACCCATTTCTCTATATAGGAGTTTTGTAGCCTGTAAGTAAGCCAGCTATTGTAAGATAATTAGAAGGGCATAATTGATTAGATTAATAAAACCAATAGACTCCATTAATGCCCTTTTTAATGAAAAACTATTAAAAATGTAAGGAATAATAAAACTCCCTATATCATCGACTAGCTCGAACAATTTTTCCTTGAGAAAGTGGGAACCTTCCGTACCTAAGGTCACTAATAACACCTCATTAACAATTTCCTTACTTAATTTTTCTACTAGTTCTTTCTCAACCACCTCTATCCACTCATCTTCTTCTTCTAGGATAGAGGTTTCTGGCTCATCTTCTTCAGTTACCTTCTATCACTCTTTTACTTTCTCTTCTTGGATGAAGATTTCTTTATCATCTTCTTCAGGAAGCTCTTCTAGTAATGTCACTCCAATCATCATGCTAACCCTTGCCTTTTCTTCTCTCTCGAATTCATATTACTTACCTTTCATATCAAGAAGAATTTCCCTTAATGATATGTGTTTAAATGTTTATTCATTTGATATACTACACTTAGTGATTAATGCCTTAGAAATGATTAGGATACTCTCTTTAGCTTATATTTGATCTTAGGTATATTTCGGAAGTGAAAGAGCTAAAGTGACCCAAAAGCATGTCCATTGATGCCATATTCTCAATTTCCATACTCTATTGATTCATGGAGCATGAAGAAGAAGAAAATTAAAAGCAAGAAGAAGATAAGAAAATGAAAGAACATGAAGAAAATGTTGTTAACATGGCTCACTACCATCCAAAAAATTTTACAGCCATATAACATGAGCAAATATTGTTATAAAGCAACTCATTCAAGTGAATCATGCATGCTTTCCATTTGTTGTCCATTTCTAACAACAAAAACCGTAGCTACTGAACAAATGAAGGAGCTGGAATAGAATGGAAAAAGGAGGGTGAGTAAGTGGAGAGTGTCCACTGCTCATAAAATAAAGAAAGAAAGGAGCATCTAGTCATCTTTGGATGTGGATAGTAGCATGGAGAGTAGCTATTCTCCTCCATTCTCTCTTCATTTTTCAACATAAATGGAGGCTACAAAGGCTGATTGTTGGAGCTTGAAGATGGAGATGGAAGGATTAAGTTCCAAACACTGGCTCAGTGGGGATATCGATGCCAATTCACAGTTAAAATATTTCATCCTATTAATGTTATTAATCTCTTTTTGGATTGTTATGTTGTTTAAGTTAATTGAATCAGGTTTTTGTATGAATGATCTTAATATATTATTTGGATTGTTTTATTATGAACCTATTACTATAATGTTGAATGTAATTCGTAATTGTTACATTTAATGTTTGTTAGTAGCATCTAATGGTCTTAGATTGTTAGGAACAACGTAGCCTAAGTTAGATAACCCTAACATGTGAGGTTACTGTCTATATTGATCATCTTCCAATTCGTAATGCTGCTGCTAAATTGAATCTAGAGATTGTATCCTAGGTTATTTGGTAGTTAAGTTTAAACGATCATTTCTTAATTGAACAAAACCTAAGGGCAAACTAGGATTAGCATAGCGTACTATTAGTCTCTGATCAATAGTCTAAAGAGAGGTGTAAAAAT
This sequence comes from Erythroxylum flavicans, assembly GCA_027576715.1. NCBI lineage: Eukaryota > Viridiplantae > Streptophyta > Magnoliopsida > Malpighiales > Erythroxylaceae > Erythroxylum > Erythroxylum flavicans. The sequence continues at coordinate 38,013,270 of JANZXP010000005.1, forward strand.
ATTAGGATGATGGAATATGCTTGATTGTGTTTAGGTGAGATTGACCCTAGAACTGGACCTTACTTATATTCGACACTTCTCTCATTTTCTATTGCTTGTTTTAATTTGTTTTCGATAGTCTACTTTTACTTTAATTTCTAAATTGCTTAAAATCCAAAAACCCCCTTATATTTTCCTTACATCAATTAATTTCTTTATAAAAATTAACTAAATATTCCCTATGGATTCAATTCCAACTCACCATAATTACAAATTTTAGTGTGCAGAGTTAGGTAAATTTTACAGTGCACTTAACATTTCAAATTTTACCGTCGTTGCTTGGGAGTTCGGTGTTTTAGTTTTAGTTTTTGATTTTAGTTGGTGTTTTGTGACTATATTTGTTTATAATCATTCTTTTTGTTACTGGTTAATTTTAATTGTTTGTTAGTGTTGGTGCATGGTAGTGACTAGATCTCCTCGTAAAGAAATTTAGCAACTTGATCTGAAGATCGAAAGAACATTATGGAGATTGCGTAGGGAAGCAAGGTCAACTTTGGTAGACAAATTGGAATCAGAATTCGAAGACCCAATGGCAAATCTAAGAACTTAAAGGGAGTTGGCTGCATCTAATTTAACTCAAAGACCATTATGCATAACATTTCTGAATTTCACTGAACATATTACCTTTGAGTTAAAATCTGGATTAATTCATTTATTGCCTAACTTTCATGGTCTTACAGGTGAGGATGCACATAAGCATCTTAAGGAACCCGATGTGATGTGTTTGAGCATGAAGCCTTATACGGTGACTGATGAGTAGATCATGATGAGGGCTTTCCCGTTCTCACTCAAAGATGCAGTAAAGGATTGGTTATTTGACTTACTGGCGGGAAGCGTGAATACTTAGTTAGAAAGGAAGAGAGTATTCTTGGAAAAATATTTTTTGGCCTAAAAATAATAAGTATTTAGAAGGAGATATATGATATCATGAAGCACAATAGAGAATCTCTTTATGAGTACTGGGAGTGGTTCAAGAAGTTATGTTCTAGTTGTCCACACCACAACACACGAGAACAACTTCTCATCTAATATTTTTATGAAGGATTGCTACCAATTGAGAGGAGTTTGGTTGATGTGGTGAGCAGTAAGGCATTTTACGAGAAGACTCTGATTGAATCTAGGATATTACTTGAGTGGATGGCTGCTAACACCTAACAATTCTACACTCGCAATGATGTTCGTCTAGTAAATAAGGTAAGCACTTCATCCATTAAACATCATTTAAATGAACTATCATTTTTTATGAGACAGATTGCAGTTAGGCAGGCACACGTGAAAGTGTATGGGATATGTTTAAACATGAGCCATCCAACTAACGAGTGCCCAACATTGCAAGAGGGGAGTATGGAGTACGTGAATGCTACAGGAGGGAACTTCCCGAACTAATACAACTTGTACTCGCAAAAGTATAACCGAAGTTAGAGGGATCACCCCAGCTTAAGTTATGAAGGAAACCAACATCAAAATTACTTCTAAAATCGACTGCAAGGAGCGTAAGGAATTTAACCAAGGCAACAAGGAGCACATTGAGCTTCTTCTTCCAATTCATGTACATATTTAGAAGAACTTGTTAAAATATTGTTGTTAATAATTTGTAATTTCAACAGGATATGTAGCAATTACAACAAAATATATAGCAGCAATTTCAATAAGGTTTACAACAAATCTGACAAGAGACAAAAGCAAGCTAATAGAACATGAAGCACCAAATAGGTCAGATGACAGTAAGGCTTAATCATTTAGAATCACAAAGTGGAGGAAAATTGCCATCACAACCCGAGGTGAACCCAAAGAATGTTAATGCCTTAACCCTAAGGAGATGAAAGGAGATTGAGGGTCTTAAAAGAACTCCACCAAAGATTGTTATCTAGGAAGAGATTGAGAAGGAATTGGGAAAGGGAGAAAATTAGTCATCGAGTTCAAAGGTAAATTTTGAAAGCCCCAGTGTTATTAAAACTACCCTGTACTTTTTCTAAGTAGATTGATAAGACCAAACAAAGAGGAGAAGGATAAAGATATATTAGAAACTTTCCAAAAGGTGGAAGTCAATATACCTTTGCTCGAGGCAATCAAGCAAGTACTGTGGTATGCCAAATTCCTAAAAGAACTCTATACACATAAGAGGAAATTGAGAGGTGATGAGAAAGTAATGATGGGTGAGAATGTATCTGCAATATTTAGAAAGAAGATGCCTCCAAAATGTCAAGATCCAGGTATGTTTACCTTTCCTTACAAAATTGGGAATAATGTAATCAATAAAGTTATGTTGGATTTGGGTGCTTCTATTAATATGATGCCTTATTCGATTTATACTTATTTGAATTTGGGTCTATTTAAAGAAACGAGTGTAATCATACAACTGGCTGATCGTATTAATGCTTATCCTGATGGTATGGTTGAGGATGTTTTAGTGCAGGTGAATAAGTTAGTGTTTCCTACAGATTTCTATGCTGTTGATATGAATAATGACACCTCATGTAATCTGATACCTATTTTGTTAGGGAGACTGCTTCTTAACACGGCTCAAACTAAGATAGATGTTCATAAGGGCACCCTCACAATGGAATTTGATGGGGAAATGACTCATTTCAATATTTTTTATGCCATGAAACGTCCTCCTAATGATCATTGTGTTTTCTCTATTGATGTGATTGATCCTTTAGTGCAGGGAATGTTTAAATTAAGTTGCAAGGATCATTTGGAAATGGTTTTAACTGAGGATATGGAAGTACAGGCCAGCACTGATGTTGATATGGGAGAAGAGCTTGTGGACATGAAAGCTGCCTTGGACTCATTGGAAAGCTTTCCAAAAAGGTATGATTTGGCTTTTGTATAACTACCTAAGGCTTGCTAGAAGATGTCACCTTCTGATGTGCATGAATCAGAATTGGAATTAAAGAAACTCCTTACACATCTGAAATATGCCTATTTGGGAGATAAGAGACTCTCCCAATTATCATTTCAGTAGAGTTGACTTCAAATCAAGAAGAGAGGTTAGTTCGGATGCTGAGAGAGAATAAGAAGGCCATCGGGTAGACTATTGCAGATATCTAAGGGATAAGTCCTTCCATATGCATTTAACACATTTTGTTGGAGGAGGATGTAAAACCCACAAGTAAGCTCAGCATAGGCTGAATCCTCCAATAATGGAAGTTGTGAAGAAGGAGGTGTTGAAGCTTCTCGATACTAGGGTTATCTACCCAATTTCTAACAGTAAGTGGGTAAGTCCTGTCCAGGTAGTTCCAAAGAAGTCTGGAATCCCTGTTGTGACAAACCGGGAATGTGAGTTGGTTCCCACCTAAGTGCAAACCAGGTGGTGAGTATGTATTAATTATATAAAGTTAAATTCTACTACTTATAAAGACCACTTCCCCTTCCTTTTATTGAATAGATGCTTGAGAGATTGACTAGTTAGGACTATTATTGCTTTTTAGATGGCTTTTCAGGTTATCTTCAGATTTCGATCGTACCTAGAGATCAGGAGAAGATCGTATTTACATGTCCATTCGATACGTTTTTTTATCGAAGGATTCCATTTGGATTATGTAACGTACCTGCCATGTTCCAAAGGTGTATGGCAAACATTGTTTCTCAATATGTTGAGAAGATTATTGAGGTATTCATGGATGCTTTTTGTGTGTATAGATTTTCTTTTGATGAATGTCTCGAGAATCTTATCGTTATCTAGCAATGATGTATAGAAACTAGCCTTGTGCTGAGCTAAGAAAAATGTCATTTTATGGTGGATCAAGGTATAGTTTTAGGACACGTGATATCTACTAAGGATGTTGAAGTAGAAAAGTCCAAAGTTGATATTATTTATTTTTTACCTTACACCTCTGCTGTGAGGGAAGTGCGTTCTTTTCTTAGGCATGCAGGTTTTTATCAAAAATTCATTAAGGACTTCTAGAAGATAGTCGCACCACTATGCAAGCTTCTTCAATAAGATGTCTCCTTTGAGTTCAACGAAAAGTGCAAGGAAGCATTCAACAAACTTAAGGAGCTTCTAACATCCCCACTGGTGATTCAACTGCCAATTGGAACCTCCCCTTTGAGATCATATGTGATGCACGTGATTATGCAATAGGAGCGGTTCTAGGACAAAGAGTTGGAAAAACTTTGCATGCCATTTACTATGCTTCTAAACCTCTAAACCCAGTATAATTAAATTATTCCACTACTAAAACAGAACTATAATCTACAGTTTTTTGCTTTGGAAAAATTTCAATAGTATTTGCTTAATGTTAAAGTGATTGTTTATTTTGACCATACAACTTTATGATACTTGCTCACAAAGAAAGAAGCAAAATAGAGGCTGATCAGATGGATTCTCCTCCTTCAGGAATTCAACTTGGAGATTAGAGATAAGAAGGGGGCAAAAAACGTGGTGGCAGACCATCTCAACCATTTGATAAAGGAATAAGATGATATCCCTCTATGCGAAACCTTCCTGGATGAGCAATTATTTTCCACCGATGCGACATCACCATAGTATGCAAATGTTATCAATTTTTTAGTTACTAACGAATTACCTATTGGTTTGTCAAAGGCTCAAAGGGATAAGTGATATTTGTGCATTAGTCTATGTTTTTATAAGTAATTAGCATATGTTTCTTGCATAATTGTTGATTATTGTTGTAGTTTAGGATTCATTTTGTATGTTTTCATTTAGTTTGATTTTCATTGTTGATCTTTTATGTTGGATACTAATTTAGGGTAAGAATTGACTATTTTTTATGTAGGAAGGAAGATGGAGCAACTTGGAGATTGAACTAGAGAACATGAGGAGAAGACAAGAGGATTTCATCTACTGCCAATTCCCATGATCGTAGGAATCATGCCAATTCCCACGATCGTGGGAATTAGAATTTGAGACAATATGTGGGGCTTCATTAAACTTAGGTGTTTTGGACTATAAAAGGACAATTAAGCCTCCATCTTAAGTGGGAGACGAAACTCTTTTGTAGAAACACCATCCTTTAGTGAAGAACATATGTTTGGAGCCTTGAGGAATGATTGAATTCAAGGATCATCATCAAGATTGGGGAAAATAGCACATCAACACCAAAATTTCCAGATTTTGGCAAAGAAGAAAAGGAGTCTCTTTATTCAATTTTCTATCAAATTTACTTCTTCTATTCTTTGTAAAATGATTTATTTGAATGTTCATGTTGTTATGGAGATCATGTTAGGTTGATTTAGTTTTAGGGATTGCTTTTGAACTATTTTGTTAGAACTCCCATTTTATTGAATTGAATGAAGTTATCTTTGATGATTGATGATTTTAATTGTTATCTTTCAATAAATTGAGAGAGTGAGTGAAATTAATTGTGGTGGATTGTACAACGAGAGTTTGTGACCTATAAACTTACAATCATGACATCAATTGATTAGTTAGAAGAGAGATCTCAGCGAAGTCAGTTGATCACCCATAGGATATTTTAATAACTAGTTGAATCGGTAGAGTCATTAGGTAGGTTGAGAGATCATCCAATTAATTCTCTTTAATTCAATTGGGGACAATTAGTTACACCTTGAGAGAGGATAATTAATACATTCGAAAATTTTAGGTGAGACACAATTCGATTAATAAAATAGGAGGGAGACAAAATAGGGAAAAATGTAATCTCTAGTTTTTAGATTCTTGAATTCCGATTTTTCTGCACTTTGGTATTGTCTAGTGCTTTATGTTAGTCTTTTAATTTTAATTTATTTTTCAGATTATTTTCATTAAATAATTTCATTTCTTAAACAAATTCTTGTCTAAATTAAGTGGTGTCTGGGCATCAATCCCTATGGGATCGATATCTGCTCTTTTTAACTGTAAGTCATGACCTGTTCACGTGGGTTTTTGACCGTAAAATAAGTAGATAGGTTTTACTATCAATAAGTTTTTGGCCCCGTTGTCGGGGATTGATTGTTTAGCATCTTGTTTAATTTAGATTACTTTGATTTAAGAGTTTTTTTAACACTTTTCCTTTTGTATTTGCAGGTGCATGAACACAAGAAGCACGTGAAGATCGACAAAATTTGGTAACAACAAACTATCCAATATCATAACACACTTCAAGATATCTTAGAGAGAGTGTGAGACATCTGAAGAGCTAAATGCCAATAAGAAATGGAAAGAACGATGATGGAAGATAGATATTATAGGGAGCAAGGAATTTTTGTGAATTACGATGAGGCACAGTATGGTTGGGGAAGTAACAATCCTTTTTGGAACATGTACACTACGGGGTGGCAGAACCACTCAGATTTCTATTGGTCCAATAATGCAAGTACTCACATGGGACATTAAGACCTATCTGAATTTCAACAAGACCGACTTTGGTCTTTGGAGAACAAAATGGACAAGTTGATGGATGTCTTGGGTTCTAAACTGGCAGCTCAAGAAGAGAATCAGAAGAGGGTGTTTGCCAGTCAAGAGGAAAGCCAAAAGAGGATGGAGGCAAAGTTTAATAAAATTATGAAGAATCATGCCTCATCCATCTACAATCTAGAGATTCAAGTAAGACAACTTTTCCACGAAATTTGTAAGAGAAGTGTGGAAGACTATGAGAAATATGGAATTACATCAATGAGAGCAATATGAGGCTATCACACTTAAGAATGGGGAAGAGTTAGAAGAATCAGTGGAAAACCAAGTTGAACCCCACCTTATTGAAGACCAAGAGATGAAGAAAGAGGATGAAGAGCATAATGCCAACCATCCCTATTATTCACTAGTTCTTGATATATAATATGTGAACATCGAAAAATCTTGTGGAGATGTTCAGGAAAAGAACTCTATCTTTTGGATTGATGATGATCAAATAACATTCAACATGAATGATGTAATTAAGAATCCGAAGGATAGTAGCTCATTCAGGATAATTGATGTGTTCAAATCTTATAAAGAACAAGAGGACGAAGAACAAATGACAATAAACATCGAGTTTGGAGAAGCTATGAAAGTCTCCGTTTATGAAGTGGAAGAAGTAGAGGAGACAAAGGTGAATAAGGAAAAAAGAGAACAACTCACCTTCTTATAGGACAAACTATTGGATTTGATGGCAGATGCAGGAAGTTTTGTTATTTCCTATTTTATTAACAGTTTGTTAGAAAAAAGGACATTACTGAGCTTAATTGGTTTTCTCAACTTTATTAATATTGTCCTTCTAATCATTTTGCAAGTTATAGCTTACTTACAAGCTACAAAATCGATGTTAAACGAAAAAGGTGGAAGCAAGCTGCTCATAATTGATCCTGGCTGAGTTTCCAAGGATAGAGCGTCGAGCTATCGACGTTAAAAGAAGTGCTACATGGGAGACAACCCTGGAATTCTATTTTCTTTTGTTTATTTTTGTCTACTTATTTAGTTAATTTATTCAGTTATGACTATGTTTGAATTGAGTTTCATTGATGTTTAATTTGGTTTTTGTTTGAATTTCAACTTGTTTTCTTTTCAGAATTTTTGTTAATGATATTAATTTGATGTGTTTATAGGTTGTGGGATCATGGAGAAGTAATATTAAGCTTGGAAGAAGGTTTGGAATTGTGAGAATCACCAATTCCCACGATCGTGGGAATTGTAGTGATTCCCACGACCGTGGGATTACTCTCTAGAAACTTTCTCGAGGGATTTGCCACGATCATGGCAATTGTGGTCTTCCAATGTGTAATTTTCCTGATGGAATCCTGCAAAAACCAATCCAAAACCACGAGTCTTTGACCAAATTGGTCTCCATCTCATGAAGTTGTATTCCTATGATTAGATCCACACCAGTTCATAATATCGTCAATGGAAGTTTTTAAGGCTAATAGTGTTTTATGTAACAAGCTTTATGTTTTCTGTCTTTTATAACAAAGTAAATTATAAGTTAGGACCCCATAATGATTGCTGCGCAACAATTTCTCCAACTCTGCTGAATATCTGGAGAGAAACTTAATTTTCCCTCCCCTTTTCTTCTTTCATCCATTCTTCAAAATTTCATTCCCTTTCTCTCTAATCCACGATATTCTCTCCTCTCATTCTTTAAAACTCTTCAATTTTCCTTTAGATTCTTGATATTTTCTTCAACTCTTTCATTAATCTTACAATCCTTTCATCTTTTCATGCATTAATCATTCAAAAATACCAGGATTTGGGTAAGATTTTGCTCCCTCTCTTTAAAATTCGAATTCACTCATCTTTTTCTCTTATTTTTGCAGATTTTCCTCTTACAATGGCTACAAGGAAGATGATAGCTAGGAAACCAGTTGATGAACTCCGCTCGTAAGTTTCCGGTGAAGGTACGCGCGATTTGGCGTCGACTTACCGCTCACCCTTCCCGATGTATTCAGAAGAAGAAGCTACGCATTTTTGTGACCTTAGGGATAAAGAACTAGTCACTCCTAGGTATTTTGATTTTAAACTACTAGAAACCATAGGAGTGAGACAAAGACTTGAGCAACTAGTTGCGAACATAGGTTGGAATAGGTTTATTTGATGTGACGTACCTATTCACCCCATAATGACCATAGAGATTTTCATGACAGTCCAATGCAATCCTAAAATGGACTTTTTATGGTTTAGGTTATTCGATACTATTTACAAATTGGATTATACTGGCATGCATGGTCTTTTTGATTTTCCAAACACTAAATTTTAGATGATCACGATGATTTTTATTTGGATGATTATTGGAAAACTCTGACTGGGGAAGAAAACTCTGACTCTAGGAACACACGAAATTCTTTAATCCGTAGTGCTGAGAATTTTCTCAATTGCATTATTTGCATTTTATTAAATAGGATGCATGTTTAGACATATCATGTGTTTTATGTCAGCAATGGAACTGCACTTGAACCAATTATTGCATGAGATTCTATCATGTTAGTTGGAATTAGATTGAATGCATGCTTGAACTCAGATTAGGCTTATTGAGTAGAAAGTGAACTATATAGAGTGATGAAAAGTAGTTAGTTACATATTGAGTTTTCATTTGAGCCAAAGTGAGGATTGACTCATACGACTCCATCTATAGTCATTATATTTCTTTTTTGAGTGATACTTCCTTAGGTTACCTTCAGAAAGTGCTTTGAATTGTTTTGAGTCTACTGGATGCATGCTTAATAGAGATGATTTAGGCCCTTTTTTGTGTTAACCTTTGCCTTAAATGACCTACCTTTTGTATTATCCCTTGCTACCCCCGTTGAGCCTTAACCTTTTTTTTCTTAAAAACTCCCGAAATTTTAAAAACTTTAAACCTTTTTAACCTACCTATTCACAAGCTTAGTAGAGTATTAAGTAATACATTAGTTGGGATCGTTGTGAAAATTTTACCGAGATGAGTTGACTATATTTCTGCCTGTGGATTACATTATATTTATCTATTATTATATTCATAGTTCTTCCATATATGATGAAAAATAAAGAAAAATGAAAAAAATGAAAAAGAAAAGAAAAGACAAAAAGGAAGAACAAGTGAGTAGCATTAATAAGTGCAGAATATTAGTTACATTTGTATATCTTGGAGTTATGTTTTTGTATCCTGTTTTATATGTTTTTTACTTTACTAATGCTTTTGTTAACCTTTTTCCCTCCTTACCCACCTTCACCCTTAGCACATTACAACCCTAAACAAGTCCTTTTGATCTATTTATGCATGCAATCATTGTAGAGAAGAATTGGTGTATTAGTAAGCCTATGATAGTGTAGTTTCCTATAGGGAGTTTGAGCAAAACACTAACCATCAAACACTTGAGAGAAATGAGTGAAAACTGTGAGGCAATTTCATTTTGCATCTTTACTTATCTTTGAGTGATGGTGCTAATTATTGAGTTTTCTTATGTACACTAATGAAAAAGTAGTCATGATATATGTATTAACTTAATATTTCAGTTAGCTTAAATTTGAGGGATTTTATGCTTTGATCTTTGTGAAAATGACGTGATAGAATTGATTGGTTGTATTTATTTTGCTTGAGGACAAGCAAAGATTTAAGTATGGGGATGTTGATAGGTGTGCATTAGTATATATTTTTCTAGGTAATTGACATGTGTTTTCTTGCATAATTGTTGATTATTGTTATAGTTTAGGATTCATTTTGAATGTTTTCATTTAGTTTGATTTCCATTGTTGTTCTATTATGTTTGATGCTAATTTAGGGTAAATTTTGACTATTTTTGATATAGGAAGGAAGATGGAGCAACTTGGAGATTGAACTAAAGAACATAAGGAGAAGACAAGAGGATTTCATTGTTGCTAATTCCCATGATCGTGGGAATTACAATCCGAGACAATATGCGAGGCTTCATTAAACTTAGGTTTTTTGGACTATAAAAGGACAATTAAGCCTCCATCTTAAGTGGGAGACAAAACCCTTATGTAAAAACATCATCTTTGAGTGAAGAACACATGTTTGGAGCCTTGAAGAAGGATTGAAGTTAAGGATCATCATCAAGATTGGGGAAAATAACACATCAACACCAAAATTTCCAAATTTTGACAAAGAAGAGAAGGAGTCCCTTTATTCAATTTTCTACCAATTTTACTTCTTTTATTCTTTGCAAAATGGTTATTTGAATGATGATGATATTATGGAGACCATGTTAGGCTGATTTAGTTTTATGGATTACTTTTGAACCATTTTGTTAGAACTCCAATTTTATTAAATTAAATAAAGTTGTTTTTGATGGATTATTTTAATTATTATTTTACAATAAATCGAGAGAGTAAGTGAGATTAATTGTGTAGGATTGTACAACAAGAGTTGGCAACATATAGACTTACAATCATCACATCAATTGATTAGTTAGAAGAGAGATCACCGCGAAGTCAGTTGATCACCCATAGGATAGTTTAATAACTAATTGAATTGGTAGAGTCATTGGGTAGGTTGAGAGATCGTCCAATTGATTCCCTTTAATTCCATTGGGGACAATTAGTTACACCTTGAGAGAGGTTAATTAATACATTTGAAAATATTATGTGAGACACAATTCGATTAATAAAATAGGAGGGAGATAAAATAGGAAAAAAGTAATATCTAGTCTTTAGATTCTTGAATTCTGATTTTTCTGCACTTTGGTATTGTCCATTGCTTTGTGTTAGTATTTTAATTTTAATTTAATTTTTCAGATTATTTGCATTAAATAATTTCGTTTCTTAAATAAAGTCCTGTATAAATTAAGTGGTATCTGGGCATCGATCCCTCAATTCCTGTGGGATCGATATCTACTCTTTTTAACTATAAGTCACGACTCGTTCACTTGCAATTTTTGAGCGTAAAACAAGTAGATAGGTTTTACCATCAACAATTATTAACTCACGATTAATGGTCTCTAGGGAGGTTTAAAAACAACAAATCATGAAGAATGTTTAATTAGGGTGTAGGCCGAGATTAAACCAAAGAATCGGATTCCCAACGATTTCACCTGTTTCTTCATTTTTTGTATGTTTTCCTTAATTTGTTTTCATTAGGTTAGTTTTATTTTATTTTCTTATTTCTAAAACCAAAACCCCCTAAACTTGAACCCGATTAATTTCATTTCAACAACTTTACACATACTCTCTGTGGGATCAACCTAGACTCACCACTGCTATAGTAGTAGTCTAGTTTATTTTGATTGGCATTATGACGCGTTGTCAAATTTTGACATCGTTACCGAGAAGTGCAGTGTTTTAGTTTTTGTTTGTGATTTTAATTGATGTTTTGTATATATTTGTTCGTAATAGGTTTCTATCAATTATTACATCATCCTTTCATTTTTTTGTTTCCTGTTTGTGAAAAAAAATTAAAAATTCTTAGATGGAAGTAATTTTTTCTTTAAGTCTTACTCTCAATCCTACAACTAAGGTTGGACTGATCGACCTAACTTTGATTATGGATGGGATAACCATCAGAATTACTTCTATGATAGTTTGCAGGACACACAGCAATTCCGTATGGACCAAAAGTTTCTTATTATAACCCAGGTACACCTCTGGGTGACCTTATCAAGACATATAATGCTAACAATCTTCAATTTCAACGGGGTATATGACAACTTTAACAGACTATACAACAGACCCAACAGGATATCCAACAATTCCAGCAGGATGAAAGGCAATTTTGGTATAGTTTCCAAAATTGGGAGAGCCAACAAAACTCAAGTACATCTTTAGAAAAATTAGTTGATAATATCACTGCTAACACTTTGTAATTTCAGTAGGACTTGAAATTCCAGTAAGATGCATTGCCTCGATAGGGAGATATCAATCATCTAGAACTGCAAAGTGAAGAGTAGCAACTGTATGAACCCTTGGTGTACCTAATGGACGTTTTTGCGGAAACTTTACAAAGTGATGAAGAGCTTGAGAATTTGATAGCATTACTCAAAGAATAGCTTATGTGGAACAAGTTAAGGAGGATCTCGAGGCAGAGAAAGCTATATCTTTTATCTCGGAGGTAAATACTAAGTTCCATTTTATTGTTAAGAATGACTCTTTAATTTTACCTAGCAGGTTAGAGGAATTAAATGAGGAAGAAAAAGCTTAAGAGACATTTAAGATCTTTCAAGAAAGCATGGACTCGGTAGAGGTCAAAAGTCTAAGGATAGGGAGGACGTTAAATGGGAATGATAATCAACTAAGGCCTTATCCGGATCAACCTCGCGTGGAAGTGGCGCTAACTGTTATACTTAAAGATTATAATTTTTTCACGTGAGAAGAAGGAGTCGAACCAACAACCCTAAACAAAAGCGCTTCTTGGGAGGCAACCCAAGAGAAGTAAATTTATTTTCTTTACATTTCCACATTTCTTTTTTATTCAATTGTGTTTTAATGATGGTGTGTTTCTTGCTTATTTTAAGTTTTCAATAAAATGAGAGATAATAAAACATAAAACAAACAAACATTTACTCGTTTTCTATTGCTTCTGGGATTATATAGTCATAAGTAAAGAATAAAATGACTAAATAATTTTATAGCAACTTTAGCATGCACTTTTGCTCTTATGATTGGCCAATGTGCATTATCTTTAGAGAAATAGTGAATCGTGGTAGACAAAGCTGATGAGATTTTTAACCTTATTAGACTGACACATTCATATCAGTCTCATTATTTTCTGATAATGTGTGAGCTTCATGACATGTACATCCCGATTTTTCCTTAAATTTCTATTCGAGACCACATTTTTATCACATGCATTAACATAGACATGATTAGGCATTCTTTTCTTTTCTGAACTACATTAGCTAAATAGCCTACCCATTATATGATTTTCTTTTTTGATAAGCCCCCTTGAGCCTTATTTGCATTTTGTTTATGTATTAGCCACATTACATGCTTTAACCTAACCAAATGTCCTTCCCAAGCCTTGAAGCTAATGAAACATTTGTTAATTTTTTAGTTTGTGGAAGTATAGAATTCTAGGTGTGGGGGTATGCATACGTTTGGGTTGGTTATAATGTTGGGATGTTATTTTATGTCTTATCATTGAAATCCCCATATTAATTGTAACACCCCACTCCTGCCGGATCCTAACCCGATATCGATGGTGATACCCGAGTCCGTGCCCCGCGAGGGTGGCGTGTCACATCACTTAACAATTAAAACCCGGTACACATTTTAAATACTCTTCTCAATCGTCATTAATTTGGGCCCACTTTTTTTTTCTTTTTCCAAAACATTTTGTTTACTTAACTGAAAACGAAACAATTTACATTACAGCGATGAAACATAAAGTACAGAAAGTCGATA
>JANZXP010000005.1:38027113-38037274 GCA_027576715.1 Erythroxylum flavicans
ATGTACAGACATTTTTCATGTGCACATATCACTGTTCACAAATGCATGAGCATGAGATGTGTTTTCCTAATTTCTCTTCTTGATCTCTCATATACCTGTTTCCTTGGTCCGACCCGTTATACGGAAACGGGATGTTACATTAATCTAGTTTATTTTAATTTTTATAAGAAAAAAGAAAAGAAAGGAAAAGAAAGAAAGAAAGAAAAGAGAAAAGCAAAAGAAGAAAAAAAGAAAAGGAAAAAGAAAAAGAAAGAAAAAGAAAAAGAAAAATGTTTAAATAAATGTATCAAAGAGGGAGTGCATAAGCAGTTTGCAAGGTTATTCATACTTAATGCATCCTCCTAAAGTTGTAATGAATGGGTTATTTGAGTATGTTGAATATGAGGCAGATGTTGGCTTAGAAGAGTCACTCTTTGTGGTTTTAATGTATTGTCATGAGTGATCCCTTCGGATTGGTATATACTTCATGTCGTTTATATATGAGAGCTCAAGTTTGAGTTGTGAAACTTTTTTTTGCATTTATCATAGTTGATGTACATAATTGTGATTGAATGTTGGTTTTTGAACTTGATGTCACATTTAGTGTTGCTTTGTTTCACTAGCTTTAACGACTTTCATACTACTTGACCCAAATACATCTCACCTTACCTTTGGCTACATTACAACCTTAAAAAGTCCTTTGATCCATGATTTTGCATGTGAACATTTGTTGTAGAGAAATGAAATGATATGCAAATTTATGGAATGACATGATCATGAATAGTGTTGAGTGTACCTATGAACATCTCTTATTTAAACAAATTTTCCAAGTTTATCACTAGATTGCTTGGTTTTTAATGGTAATGAATGTTTATTGATCATGAGTAAAAGCTTGGAATGTTAAGTTCTTGCTATGATTTTTGAAATTCATTCATCTTTGTTTATGATTATGTATTCTTGGAACATATGGAAATTGAGTAAATATTTTTAGGTCTATAAGCTTAATTTTAATGTTTTGCCCAAGGACATCCAAAAGTTAAGTGTGGAAGAAATTGATAGGTGTTTAATTGATTATAAAATTACTCTATAACATTTAGTGATTATTGACATATAATTACTTAAGATACTCACTTTGACTCATATATGATTTTAGGCAAAATTCGGAAGCAAATAATTTAAAATGAGTCAAAAACTCAATATTTGGGTGATTTTTCGAAGATTAATTTTCACTTGTCTTCATGGAGCGAGAAGAAGAAAATTAAAAGACAAGAAAAATAAAAACAAGAAGAAAAGGACACATGAAAATTAATGGAAAAAGAAGAACACCAATACGGCTGTGCATAAGTAAAAGCTGGCTAGATGATAGGCGCATGTAGATGGTGAAATGCAACACAGGCAGCAGATGGCATGTAAATGAAGACCAAAAAATGCACACCATTAGCTGGTGAGGAGAAAACCAAAAACAACAAAACGTGTAGCACAAAACACACAACCAAGGTGCAGTCAAAATGCACAGCACCAAGGAGCATCAAAATGCACCACGTTGGACATTTGGAGGATCTAAAAAATGCAGTACAGTAGTCCATGCCAGGGAGCATTCCACACCAAAGAAGCAATGTAGCAGCCGGTGAGCAGCAAAAAATAACACAGCATAATGGAAAGTAAGAACAACAAAATACATAGCCCAAAGGAAAAAAAACACAAAAATGGCGAAGGTTTTAAAGAAGTGAATAGTGAAATGGACCAAGAATTAATTCAAAAAATAAAGAGGAGGTGCAGTAGCAAGAATAGAGAAGGGGTTTCAAGTGGGACATTATTTCTTGGGGCTGAAACAAATCTTTTTGGGAGCTCTTGATTTTAATGAAGATAATGGGTAAAGCTCTCAATCGAGAGAGACCTATAGAAGGCTAAATGTCTCGACATCGGCTCGGAGGTGACATCGACGCTGACAACCCAAATTAAGTGTATTTCACTGTTTTATTGTTTCTTTCTCTCATTAGAAATTGATTGTGTTATCCTATATTAATTGAATTGGGTTTTGTGTACAGATAGTCATATTCTCGTTATTGTTCGGGTCTTTGTGTATAAACCCATTGGGTATTGTGAAAAGATGATTTTAATGCATTCATTAAATCGTTTATTTGCAAACCCATTGCTAGAATTTCGATATAATTTGTAATTGTTATGTTGAAATTCATATGTAACGACTAATGATTCGAAATCATTAGGGATAACATAACCTAAGTTAAATGACACATCTTATGTGATTATTGCCTTGATTATTCAGTTTTTCTAATTCGTAATGCTACTACCCAATTGAATCTAGACATCATATCCTACGTTAAATGGTAGTTAGATTTAATTAACTATCGTATCTTGATTAGACACTACGTAAAGGAAATTTTGGGTTAATTATTAACCCAAGATTAATAGTTGCTGGGAGAGGTTTAAGAACAACAAATCAATGAAATATGTTTAATTAGGGTGTGGGCTGAGATAAACCAAAGAATTGGGTCCCTACCATATTTCCCACTTTTATCATTTTTTGCATGTTTTCTTTAATTTATTTTTATTAATCTAGTTTCATTTTATTTTCTTATTTCCAAAAGCTCCTAAACCTAAACACCGATTAATTTCATTTCAACAACTTTACACAGACTCTCTACGGGATCGACCTAGACTCACTACTGCTATAGTAGTAGTCCAATTATTTTATTTTGACTAGTGTTACGATGCGCTGTCATCAACAAGTTTCTGTTACGATCGTGGACCTAGGACTTGCTTTGGGTTTCCTCTAAATTCTCTCCGTTTTTCGATATTTGATCTGAAACACTAACAAACACATCAAGATACCTCAAACACGTAATATTAAAGCTCAATAACATGCTTTAACCCATAAAACACTCAAAATATAAATATCTAACTAAATAACATAATCCTAACCTACGTATGCACTAATCATTCAATTTAACAACTAAACACATACTAAACTAGCCACTAAAATATTATACAACCTATAACTATTAGTAGTTACTTATATGTTTATTAAGAAGCTTATTTGTTGAAATTTTTTGTTACTTAAGTTGTTTGTAGGAATGTGTTATTAGGTTGCTAGCATTAGCTCGATTGTGGGCATGAGAATATAGGTTCCCACTACTAGGCGGTAGTTTGTCATAGGTCTTATTTGAGCTTAAGAGATTAAAAATTGTTACAAACAATTAAAAGAGATTGTGAAAACTGTACATTCTTTCTCTTTACACCTAACAAGGTATGTGGTTTCTACTATTTAATTGACCAACTCACCAAAAAGTTCTTCCTTTTATTGTTTAACCTCTATCTTGGATATGAAGCTACTGCCTAGAAATTTGAAATATTTATTTCTAGGAGAGAATGATGCCTTACTAATTATAACTGTAGGTATTCTTGACACTTTACAAATGAAAAAGCTCTTAGACATTTGGAGAGAGTACAAAATAATTATTGGATTACAATAGTAAATATCAAAGGAACTAATCCCTCTACATACATGCATTATATTTTACTTAAGGAGGTAAAAAAAACTAATAAGGAAATCCTAACATGGTCTGAATACACTTATAATGGATGGAGTAAAGAAAGAGATTGTAAAGCTTTTGGATTATGAAATTATTTATTCTATCTCTAATAGAAAGTGGCGAGTCTAATACAAATTGTTCGTAAGAAGTTTGGTATCGTATTGGTGAAGAATTAAGAAAATGAACTTATTCCCAATTAGTACATAATAGTCAGAGAGTGTACATTGATTATAGTAAGTTAAATACATTAATTATAAAAAATTCACTTTTCTCTTAACATTATTAATAGAATGCTTGAAATATTAGCTACTCATGCTTTATATTACTTTCTTAATGTTTTTTGGTTATTATCACATTGTATTAACTGGGGGATCAACAAAATGCTACCTTTATATGTCCCTTTAATACATTTACTATAAGAACATGCCTTTTGGTCATTGTAATGCAAATTTTTCAAAGTTGTATGGTAAGAATTTTCTCTAACTATGTTGAAATATTGTTCAAGTATTCATATATTATTTTTGGTGTTCTTGATGATTGATTTGATATTTATTTAAAACATCTCAAACTTATACTCAAAAGATGCATAAAAACTAACCTTATTCTAAATTTAAAAAGTTTCATTTTACAGTAGGCAAGAAGTCTGTTTTGAATCATAATGTTTGCTCTAAAGTATAAATATGGCCTAATATTTTAGAGTGTATAAAAAGAACTTTAATATTTTAAAATCATTTATGATAAACTGCTAATTGATGAAACTCTTAACCATGTCAGAGTTACACCAGTTAAGTGCTACATTAGCTTTTATATGACTTTTTTTTTTATATTTAGTGAGCCCACTATTACTAATATGAAGCCCATATAAAATTGATAAGTCCCATATAAAATATCCATATTCCCTAATGTTTCCTCAACTTTTCATTGTGATGCTCCTCTTGTTGTTTATTGGAACACTAATGCTCAAATTCTTTTTGATAACATCATAATATGCTAAGTCTATTATAGTAGTTGACGATAACTGCATCTTATCCCTTTGAGGTTCATATAAGTCAATTCTAGAAATTTTCACCACCCTTGCCTTTGAAAGGAATTTTCGTTAATAAAGTCACAGGTAATTTAAAGGATTCATTAAACTCATTTAAAGGTTTCATTAAACTTAACCTTCCCATCACCAATAATACATCTAAAATAAGGAACAAATTTGTTTGTAGATCCAGAATAACAACCATCACTTTCCCATTAAATCAAGATTGAGCACAAAAAGTTGAGGCATTGAGATGGAGACTAAGACTATTCTCTTGAATATGAATGTATTCAAGAGATTGAGGATTTGAGGAATATAAAAGTATCCATTGAGGTATGAGTTGTAACACCCCACTGTCATAAGGCATATTCCTAAACATACCATCGATGTTCGAGAACATACTCTATGAGAGTGGCATATTAGGACAGTCAGTCAATCATACTTATTGCAAATTTTTTCATGCTTCACATGCATTTTTAGAAAACAAGAATCATTTTTGGCCTATTTTATTCATAAACATTTCCAATCATAAGGGTCACAAATAATAAACATATCATCAAAATTTAAGTAATCATTTGGGCCCATTTCAAATACAAAATGCATCCAATCATAAAGTTATTGCACTTTACAATTCACATAAACATTGTACAATATTTGCGGAATACAATTCAAAATATGAAAGTACTATAGATATATGCAAGTGCAAACTAATCCTGACTTTTATCTCTTACTCGTTTGCAGCGGTTATTTTCCAGTTTGTCTAACTGAGTGTTTCCTCTGAGCCTGAAAGACAACATTGTAATTTTGGTGAGTTTTGCAAACTTAGTGAGTGGACCATCCTCGATGGCTCACTCATATCATATAACACAAATAGTTCACAGATAATTTACATAATCATATAATACACTTCACTTCACTAATCATTATGTTGAATCACATACACTTTATATTCACTTAATTCATATTTCTCATTCAGATCAATTTAAACAAATCATGGTGATCATTCAAACATACATGTCAAATATATATGCAATGCTTATAAGACTCACTTCCAATTGTTACGTTGTTGTGACCGAGTACCTGTAACTGTCCTATATCTATTATGGATATCGGCTCATTGGTAACTATCACGTATCTGTTGGAGATACTAGGATTATTATACATAATGAGCCTTTGGCTCTTAATCACATTCTGAGCTTCAAGCTTTTTTTCGGTGGCTACTTCGATCACAACTGCCTATATTTGATCATGCATTCAAGCAATGGAATGCATCAAATCTCAAATATCAATCAGTCACTTGCATTCACTTTACACATTCACTTTCACATATAATCGGACCTAAGTCCGGCATTCAACAAATATGTTAAGAATCACTTATTCCTTGCTCATCCACATTCAATGAAGCACTTCCAATATGTTCACATCTATCAAACTCCTCAGATTATTAATGTCCGAAATTATCACAATCACATTCACATCTGTAATAAATCAATACAGAAATTTAAAACAAAACAATCAATTAATGTAAGACCATTTAGGTCGACTCACAGTACACTCCAGATTAGCATTAGCTTCTATGATCCAGAATGTCTGGATGTTAACTTTCAATCCTGTGTCTCAACTTTATACAATACACATTATACACACATTACTAATTGCACAATCACATACACATTCAATTATACCCATATGTGTACATGTATTATATAATGCATAATGCATAATGCATGCTCATTTTGACTATTCCGGGCATGTTTCTTTAATCTCATATCTCAATCATTCAAACAATTTCATTTATATATATGTCTAACATGTATTTAATTTCATATATCAAAGAACTTGGTTAATCTAATACCGTAATTCAATCATTCATCATTTCTTTTCTAGCATTATAAGATCACAAAATATCCAATTTCTCATTCCTTTTACTTAATACACATTTCTCATCTTCTTTGAATCCCTTTAGCATTCATAAATTCACTTTTATTCTAATAACATCTCCAATTATCCAGATTTCAACACTTAATGTATAACAATCTATTCTTAATTTATATCCTCAATCATCACCTTAAACATATCACTTATTTAACCACTTATTTCATCATCAAACTAATTTCATTTCAAGCTTAATTCAAGCCTAAATGCATTATAGGAAAGTACCTAATCATTTGTTGTTTCAAACCACACCTAAAAGAAGCATATTTCATTTATAGATCATTCCCACGATCGTGGATGACTTCCCACAATTGTGGGTTATGAAAATATAAAGTTTCAGCCCTCTTTAAGCATTCCCACGATCATGGGATGCTTATGTCTGAAAATCACAACAAGGTTCTTCGAATTTTCCAGCTTTTCCAACTCCCTCAAGTTACATAAAAAACATCTTATGTTTAGCCTATCATTTCTAGGTTAATTCTTTTTCATTTCCTCTTCATTCTTACTTCCATTTCATTTTAATATCATTCACACACAAATCAAAATCTATGGTTGTACATAAACACCCAAAACCAGAACATCCATATATACACATTCATCATATTTTCCGCACACACATATTTTACTCCATTATCACATTCGTTTCACTTCTAAACTATCATCTTAATTTCTTCTCATTTCAAGACACTACACTACTCCTTTTCTTTAGCTTTAAACTCATTTTAGGTTATCTAATAACAATTACTAAACATTCATGTGATTATACATTAAAAACAGAACATGAAAACATCCAATTTCTATCAAATTTTTGCATTTTTTCTCCACCATTTTAGGGATCATTCCATCTCTAAAACATATCTACAACATCTTATGAATCATTAATCATCATATATATACAAAAGTAAGACATTTATATGCTCATTTCCTCACTCACGATTCAACACATATACATCACCATTTGATGATCATTTAACCTCTAACTATCACCATAAAAGTTGCTATTTAACAAACCATGAAGAAGAATAATAATATATTACTTACTTGTTTTGGCTCCAAAGTTGAAGATCACATAACCCTAACTCCCAAACATCACACGATCATCATCATTTATGAAGGAGAGATTAGGTTTTTCTTGTGACAAGATGGAGGAGATAACATGTTCTTGAAGAAACAAAGTGAAGGAGTTGAACAAAATCAATGTGATGAAGGTTGGTGAGAAAATGTCATAAGCTAAAGAAGAAAGATGAAGAATGAAATGAAGAAGAAAAGAAAAGAAAGCATATAATGAAAATGAGAGTGAAAGACCGTAAAGTTAATCTTTCAAGATATTAGCACTGTGGGTTAAAAACACGAAGGTTAAAAAAATGCTTGGTGAGTGTCATGACACATGTCATAACACTCACCTCTTATTATCCAAAATAAATGCTAATAACTTCTTATTCATGCTATTACATATCTCGTAGTAATCAGTCCATTTGTCTTCCAATTTCTAATCCAATTGTCTCCCAATTTTCAATGACATTTATCATTAAATCCTAATGCCACCTTTTAGTAATTTCTACTTCCATTTAACACTAAATTCTACTACCTTTTGTCAATTGTTCTGTCACTTGGCATTTTTCCTAGTCCAAAATTACTCATAACTATCAAAAATTCCCCCAAATTTTACCAAATATTCTAAATCAATAATATAGTTCATTAAATCAATTTTCAAGACATAACATTCACTATTCACATCATAATCACATTAAAATTATTTATACCCAAAAAATCTCAAATTAGTGCATGAACAGTCATTGTAATGTGTGCAAAACAATCAAATTCACGTATGTGTAGGCTAACATTATGCATGAATATGAAATGCATTTTCCTAATCTCTCATTGCTATTTCTCATTTATAAAAATCTAGGGTTTTAAACCTTTGTATGGAAACGGATGTTACAATTCTTCCCCCTTAATAAATTTTGTCCTCGAAATTTTTATCTGAATGACCAAGTTGATGGGGTTATTACTTCCTCATATGCTCCTCCGAATGATTTCTTTCAAAGGACTATAACCGATTAAATCACTCAATTTTTTAGTTGCTTATTAAGGTATCTCACTATCTTAACCGGTTCCTCAATATTTCTCAAATTACTTGAAATTTTCACTTCTTGTGTCAATGCATCTATGTCAGATAACACCAATATTTTTTAAACATATTCACATGTAACCCATTATGAATCTGACACATCTTTGTTGGTAAGGCTAACTCATAAGTCAATGGTCCTATTTTCTCAATAACTACATATGGACCAATACAATTCGGGCTCAGTTTATCCTTTTTAACGAACTTTAGCACACCTTGCCAAGGTGGTACTTTCAGAAACACTTTATCTACCTATCTATATTCCATATCTTCGGTGTTGATCCACCTAATTCATTTATCTTTCTTGAATCACTTAATTTCTATCACAGATCAATTTCACTTATCAACAGCATCTCGAATCAATTCTAGCCTTCAACCATTTTTAAGCCTCATTTATCCCAATATAAAGGCAGGCAACTCTTTCTTTCGTATAATGCCTTATACAGTGTCCTACCGATGCTACTGTGATAATGATTTTCATATTCAAATTTAATCAGAACTGTATATTGATCACATGTTCCTAGGAACTCCAAAATATAAGTTCTAAGCATATCTCCAACAGTTAAGACTATTGGCAAATCAAACATTTAGTCACACATTCAGCCACTTGCTTCTTCATCCTTGGCCACTAAATGTTGTTTCAATGCATTACTACCAGAATGTATAGCCTAGGCTACTATGTATGCTTCCTTCAAATTTTCTTTTCTCAATCATTTATATCGGGTACACATACTCCATACTTCAATCACAATGTATCATTTTCCAATTCAATTCAAAATTCAGATTCATTTTTAATTTCTCAATAAGATTCATTAATTCTAGATCCTCAACTTAGGCTTTTCAAATCTTTCAAAAAAAATTGATCTTAAATTTAATGTAGCTAATAATACTTCATTTTCCCCAAATGCAACCAACATTCTATGTTCTTCATTTCACTAGGTTTAGTAACCTCAATATCTGAATTTATGCCACACTGTTATTGGATTTTCTGTTCAGTGCATCAGATACAACACTAGCTTTACTGGATAATACTCATTTGCACAGTCATAATCTTTAAATGACTCTAGCCATTGTCTCTGTCTCATTTTTAACTATTTCAAACTCAATAATTTCTTCAAACTTTAATGATCTGTATATATATATATATATATCCAAAATGTTTCACTGTATATGCAACGTCTCTAAGTTTTTAAAGCAATCTCGATTACAGTAAGTTCTAAATCATGTGCTAAATAATTCAACTCATGAGACTTTAATTCTCTCGATGTATATAAAATCACTTTATTATGCTGCATCAGATTACATCCTAATCTCTGGTGTGAAACATCATTATATACTACTTAATCTCGATATCCAGATGGAATAGCTAACACCGATATTGTAATTATTCGATGTTTTAGCTCCTCAAAACTCTTGTTACATTCATCAGTCCATCTGAATGACAGATTCTCCCTCAGAAGTTTTGTTAAAGGGCTGAGTGTAACACCCCACTCCCGCTGGATCCGAACCCGATATCGATGGTGATACCCGAATCCGTGCCC
>JANZXP010000005.1:38071719-38088085 GCA_027576715.1 Erythroxylum flavicans
TAGCCATTTGTCCACTTGTCACACCTTAATAGGTCCATTTGTCAATCCATAATTAGTCCATTTGTCCTTCATCTAAGTTACCAAATGTCACACTTCCTTTTGTCTCTTATTTTTACATTTTTCTTAGTCTAAAATACCCCACATTTGTTGATAAATTTAACAGAAGTAATGCACACTACCATAAAACTTAAAGCATAACTTACTTGATTTATACTTCAAATCTTTCAACAATTTCGAAAATGGGGAGAGAAAAACGAGAGGTTTCTATGGATAAAGCAAAGAAAAGAATAGAGATACAATTGAAACCCCAAATGGCTGAAGACTTACGAGATATATCAGTAGTGGATGAGCCAATAACACAAACAAATGCAGAAGTTAGGTGTTTAGGTGATGGATGAGCAAGAAGAGAGGTTTGATGGTGGACAATTTCGGTGAAACAAGCAAGCAAGAGGGTTTTCAAAATTTCCTTATCCAAAACATAACTTATGTGTCTCTTTTTGAGTCTTGACAAATGTCTCCAATGAATATGTTACGTTTGTCCACTAGTTATGCTACCATTTGGCTCTTAGCCATTTGTCCACTTGTCACACCTTAATAGGTCCATTTGTCAATCCATAATTAGTCCATTTGTCCTTCATCTAAGCTACCAAATGTCACACTTCCTTTTGTCTCTAATTTTTACATTTTTCCTAGTCTAAAATACCCCATATTTGTCGATAAATTTCTAAAATATCTTAAATGTCCCTAAAAATATGAAATTAATTCTAATACATACCAATTCAAATTTTAATACAAATAATCCATAATTCACATTTTAATCACATTAAAATTCACTTATACCTGGAAAATGTCAATGAATGCATGTTCAATTATTTTCATGAGTGACAACATTATTTACATGTATGTGTATGCCATATGATGCATGAAATGCACTTCTAACTTCTCAATAAACTCTCATTTATAGTGTTCTAGGGTTCTAACCCTAATCATGGGATAATGGGATTTTACAATTCTCCCCTCCTTAAGCAATTTCGTCTTCGAAATTTTTACCTGATTGATAAAACAGGTGGGGATATTGCTTTTTCATATGTTCCTCTTTTTCCTAATTTGCTTCCTCACCCGAGTGATTTCTTTATAGGGCTTTCACTAATGGAATTTCCCGATTCCTTAATTGTTTTGTCTGATATCCCACTATCTTGACTGGCTCCTTAATATAACTTAGATTATTAGTGACTTCAATCTTTTGAGTCGATAATACATGCATTGGGTCAGATCTATGCCTCCTAAGCATGCTCACATGAAATACATTGTGTATCTGAGACATTTCACTCGGTAAGGCTAATCTGTATGCCAATGGTTCTATCCTTTCAAGGATCTCATAAGGACCATTATACTTGGGGCTCAACTTACCCTTCTTGCTAAATCTCAACACGCCTCGCCAAGGTGAAACTCTTAGAAATACTTTATCTCCAACACTGTATTCCATATCCTTTCTGTGCTGATTGATATAACTCTTGTCTATCTTATGCTGCTTTTATTCGACATCGGATCAGTTTTACCTTATCAATAGTATCTTGTATCAATTCTGGGCCTTCTATCATTCTCAAACCTTCCTCATCCTAATATAAAAGCAATCGACATTTTATACCATACAATGCCTCATAAGGTGCCATTCTAATACTACTGTGGTAGTGCTTGTTGTATTCAAATTCAATCAAGGCTTTGTATTGATCCCAAACTCTTTGAAACTCCAATACATATGCTTTAAGCATATTCTCAATAGTTTTGATTGTCCTCTCACTCTGCACATCTGTTTGAGGATGAAATGCAGTACTGAAGTTTAGCTTCGTACCTATAATTGACTGTAGGCGCTTCCAAAACGTCGAATTAAACCTGGAATTCCTGTCTGATACTATGGACACCGGAGCCCCATATAGTCTCACTACCTCATTCACATACTTATGTGCCAACAGGTCTAGTGAGTTATTCTCTCTCACTAGTAAGAAATGAGCTGACTTAGTCAATCAGTCAATCCTATAATGAAATCCATTGTGATTCGTTCCCATGTCCACTCTAGAATAGGTATCGAATAAAGCTTCCCAACTAGAGCCTAATGTTTAGCCTTAATCTGTTGGCAAGTTAAACACTTAACTACATAATCGGCTACTTGCTTCTTCATCCCTTGCCACCAGCAATGCTGCTTAAACGTATTATACATCTTGGTAGCACCAGGATGCATAGCATAAATTGCTTCATGTGCCTCCTCCAAGATTTCCTTTCTCAATTCATCCACATTAAGCACACATAACCTCTATTTTAACCACAATGTTTCATCTCTCAATTCAAATTTAGAATCAGAATTCATCTTAATTTTCTCGATTAGCTTCTCCATTTTAGGATCTTTACTCTGAACTCTTCTAATCCTGCCATGTAACATTAGTCTCAACTTTAGTGTAGCTATCAATGCTTCATTTTGTTCTAAATTTAACTCCACATTCAAAGCTCTCAATTGAATTAAGCTCGGTAATCTCGATAACTGAATCTGAGCTACACTACTATTTAACTTCCTACTCAATGCGTCTTCCACTATATTAGCTTTCCCTGGATGATACTCAATCGTACATTCATAATCCTTTAACAACTCAATCTATATTCTTTGTCTCATGTTCAACTCCTTCTAACTCAATCAATAACTCAAGCTCTTATGATCAGTGTATATCTGGAATGTCTCTCCATATAAATAATGTCTCATATCTTTAGAGCAAAAACTACTACTGCAAGCTCTAAATCATGTACCAGATAGTTCATCTTGTGAGACCTTAATTGTCTCGATGCATAGGCTATCACCTTGCCATATTGCATTAATTCACATCCCAATCCTTGATACAAAGCATCACTGTATACTACATAACTACCAGTTCCCGATGGAATAGTCAATATCGGGGCTGTAGTATACCAATTTTTCAGTTCCTCAAAACTTCTCTGACACTTATCATTTCATCTGAAGACCACATTCTTCCTCAGAAGTTTATTTAGAGGGGATGAGATCAAACCTCGATAAACCTCCGATAATATCTGGCCAATCCTAAGAAACTCCAAATTTCAGACACATTCTTCAGAGTCTCCCAATTCATTACTGCTTCTATTTTCTTTGGATCCACTGGAATACTTTGCCCAATTATTATATGACATAGAAACACTACTTAATCTAACCAAAACTCACATTTACTGAATTTTGCATATAGTCGTTTTCCCTTATAATCTATAATATCACTCTTACGTGCTCAGCATGCTCTTCTGTACTATTTGAATACACCAAAATGTCATCAATAAATACTATTACAAAGCGATCCAGGTAGGGCTGAAATACCTTATTCATTAATGCCATAAATGCAGCTGGTGCATTAGTCAACCCAAACGGGATTACTAAAAGCTCATAATGCCCATATAGGCTCCTGAAAGCACTCTTTGGTACATCAACCTCTGTTATTTTCAGCTGGTAGTACCCAGATCTCATATCTAATTTAATGAACACCTGAGCTCCTTGCAACTGATCAAACAAATCATCGATTCTAGGCAACAGGTACTTGTTCTTCACTCTGATCCAATTCAGTTGCCTATAATCGATGCACAGTCTTAATTTTCCATCCTTCTTCTTCATAAATAAGACTGGAGCTCCCCAAAGTGAAACACTGGGTCTAATAAATCCCTTATTCAGCAACTCTTGTAACTGAGTCTTCAACTCCTTTAGTTCCATAGGTGCCATCCTATATGGGGGGATAGATATAGGAGTAGCACCTGGAACTAGATCAATTATGAACTCTCTTTCCCAGTCTGGAGGTAAGCTAGGTAACTCTACGGGAAACAAATCCAGGAATTCCCTAACCATAGGAATGTCCTGTATATCTTGCTCAATTCGATTATCAATGACGTGGGCCAAATAAGCATCACATCCTCCTTGCATTAACCTCAAGGCACTCACAAACGAAATCAGCCTGGCTGGCACTGCTTGACTAATAACTTTGAACACTGCTCTCAATTGATTAGGTGATTCAAATATTACCTCCTTAGTATAACAATTCATGATGGCCCTATGAGCAGTGAGCTAATCTATGTCTAGGATAACATCTATTTCCTTTAGCAGTAACACAATCAAGTCTGCCTCTAACTCTGCCTGATCAATTCAAATTAAACACCTCTTACAGACTTCCCGTATCATGGTGGTACTACCTATGAGTGTACTCACCTCTAATCTATATCTTAATAACTATCTATTACAATGCAACCTAGATGATATATGCGGTGCAATAAAAGAATACGTAGATCCAGGATCTAGCAATGCATAAGCCTCAAATGTAGATATGAGTAACATACCTATAACGACATCTGGAGGCTCTTGAGCCTCTTGTCTCTTCATGGCATAAACTTAGGCCTAAGACTAAGGTTGGTTACTCTGCAACTCAGTCCTAACATTAGGGATCTTAGAACTCAGTTTACCTCTGCCATGACCTCTTTGTCCTGACCTACTAGCTCGTCTCTGCTGAACTTTCATTTTTGTTGCCACACTTCCTCTCCTACCAGATTGTGCTCCAAACACTACAGAATAGTCCCTGGCCTGATGATCAAATGAGCTGCATCGAAGATAGGCTCTTGTCAACTTCCAACATTCACCATTGTGCTTCTTCCCACAATGCACACAATTCGGTAACTAGACCAATACTGTACCTCTGTTATTATCAGACCGAATCAAACTACCCCTTTATCTGAACCCCAACTATGTTGATCTAGTCGGTGGTCTGAAAGCTTGGCTATGACACTTATTGAACCTTTTTCCAAAACCACCCTGAGATTCACTGGGCCTCTTCTATCTAGACTCTGACCCATGTTCTATCGTACTATCCTTCAACAACTGCTCAATGCGGATTGAGGTAGTTCATAGTTCTGTAAAACTACCTAAGTTAGAAATAGCTAACCTCATCCGGATTTCCATGTTCAATTTGTCTTCAAATCTCTTGCACTTGTCTTCCTCAGTAGGAATTAAGGTAGTAGCATATCCTATCAGCTCATTGAACTTAACCTCATACTCTGCCACTAACAAACTGCCCTGCTTCAGATCCAAAAATTCCTTTATCTTTCTGTCCATGTAGATTTTGGACATGTAATTTTCCTTGAAGACCCTCAGGAAGTCTTCCCATTTTAGACTATAAGGCCTGATGGTACTGCCTGGAACAGTTTTCCACCATTGGTAAGCTGGGCTTTGCAGTAAAGACATAGCATAGTCAAACCTCTCATCTGACTCACAATCCATCTAGTCAAAGACTCCCTCTATTCTCTCTAGCCTCTATAGGGTCTATACTTCCGTAGAAGTCCACTGCCCCCTACTTTTGGAGTTTATTGTACCTCCTTTCCCTTTTCTTGGGAATCCTTAGAAGCATTCCCTCATATCGAGACACAATCGACTCTCTACCGGCTCTTTCTAATCTTAGGTCAACTAATTGTTCCACTTGACCACCTATGGCGGATGACCTATAAGAGACAAAAACTTCGATTACCATTCGAAATTCTCACATTTTTCATACCTAACATTCCTACATATCCTTGTGGATGCTAACCATGCTCTGATACCACCAACTGGAGCACCCCACTCCCATTCGACATATACACATACACCCTTCGGATGAACGTGCACATACCCGACAGAAATGGCATGCTAACTATCTCACTTTCAATATATTGCATGGCATCATAATTAAAAAATGACATTTTTCACAATGTCTAAATCCAAAATCTCTGCATTTAATTTCACAAACCATAATTACAATGAGCATGATATCCATCACTCGTGTTTATCCAATATCAACCAATCAAAGTCATAGCTCTGTTTACAAAATATGCTACATTCATGAGGATTTAACAGAAACTAAGACTAATCCCTTAGTCCCAGTTGATCGACCTTTGAGCCATGTTCTTCTATCCAAAAGTAGTACCAAAAACTCTTCTACGCCTCAGTTTCCAACGCGTTTGTACTTAAAGAAAACCCATGACTCTATTGTTAGTCACTGCATGACTATTGTAGCAGAAGTCAAAATTAGCTTTATCTGTCTGCATTGATCACGGGCTTCCTTCTCTTCAATTTCTTTCACTTTTCAAAGTTATTTGTGTTACAATCAAGTAAACTATATGCAAACTTCATCATTTTGTACTAATATCTGCTTCCTAATGATTTCTCGCCAAATGATAATACTGCTTAGGATGTAAGCTTTTTTTTAACTAGAGGACTAGTTAGTGCAGTTTATATTTATAGCTTTTCTTTTCTGTTATGAACTGTCAACACAATTACAGATATTGTATAATAGGTTAGAGTCTTGAGATACATAGAGATAGAGTACGTTGAGAAAAAATGAACGTAAGCTAGCTAGCTAGGCGATTAGTTTATCTAATCCTGAAATCCTTGTGCCACTCAAGTTGTTGCTCACTAATTAGGTGATTAATTTTCAAATCTTCAAATCCAATAAGAGTGTAACAAGAGAACCTATAAAAGACGAATATCTAGCGTGATTAATGTGTATATATATATGAATTAATCACAAAACTAATGGCATGTAATGCCCCATGGTATTTCTTAGTTTTATTATCACAAATGTCACGGTCTATTGTACCCTCTACTCCGTTATCACCATAAAATTTAAGTAGAGACGAATTCTCCACGTGCCATACTCCGTTATCACCATAAAATTTAAGTAGAGACGAATTCTCCACGTGCGAATTGATACTATTAGAGGTAGAATATGGCCAGTGAATTTAAATCGCGGTGTCAGGATGCAACAAAAGGGGAATTATTGCTATTTTTCATGAGCTTGAAGTTATGTATGCTGTGTGTAACTTGAAATATATTTTTCATGAGCTTGAAGTTATGTATGTTGTGTGTAACTTGAAATCTATTTCGTCTAAATTGATATTTTCTTATGAAAATAAACAATAGTGGTAGTTCTTAATTTTAAAAAATAGAACATAAATCAATTTGTGAGTACAGCACAATCTATATTGAAGAAGTACGAGGAGGAATTTTTCAAGTTAATTTATTTTTTAACGACCAATTTTTAACTTGAGAGACAAGTTTTTCTCCACGTTAATGAAGAGACCCCATTCTTCAAAACGTTAATTTTCATTCTTTTCTTGTTAGGAGAAATTATGTAATTGTAGACATTTCGAAGAGGCAAAGACCATTTTTCTAAAGCATCTACTTGTATGCCCATTCTTCGAAGCTACAGCAAACCCAATCAGAACTTTCCTCTTTGAAGATATGGTGCTTATTCTCCACCAAGTTATTTGTCTTTCGTATTTGATTTCTAAAAATGAAGATCACTAAAATTTTATAAAATGATTAATGCATAAATTATAATAAAGCAAAAATTATAAATTTGTACCTTATTTCGAAGCTTGATTATATTCTTATAATAACTGTCTATACAAGTAACCGATTTCTAACGATATCCATCAAAAGAGTTGAGGGAATTTTGTATCTATTACAGAAAATATTAAGCAAGGAATGCTGGTTTCATTAAATCTTAAGCTTATTTATAACAGTTTATGAATATTTCAATAATTTAATTGAAATTAAATTTTAATTTCACCTAAAATTTAGTTAGAATCACAAATAATTTTAATTAAATTGAAATTATGCTTAATTAAAATTTAATCTCTCATAGTGATTTTTATTCATTAATTATCTTATAATTAATCATTAAGTTCTCAAATTTTACAATCAAGTTCAACTTGATTAAAATATCTTTGCTCTCTTTAGCTCATTCTTTATGTATGACTCATTCTATTTCCAAATATGTTGGCAATGGATACAAATTATGATCCTAAATTATATTTAAGATTTGATAAATTAAATTCCTTTAATTTATCTTTAATTATTTAATTAAATAATTTATATCCATATATTAAGGTTGACGTCTAGTAACACATTACTCAAACATTTAAGAATGTTAAAATGATTTTGATTAACCTTTCTATGCATGACTTTTCTGTATAATTCAATTCTTTCATTATACAATGTTTCGAATAGACATAGAGCATGAAATTAATGTCTACTAAATTTTGAGTCTAATTATGTTAGTTCTTCACCATTAATTATTAATTCAATTAATGACATTTGTAAATAAATGTCATTATTTACAAATGTCATTATACCTTGGTTAAAGATTTCCTGAATTAATACTAATCGAGAACAACAGAACATTCTCCCTAATTACTTTAGGATGGTGAATCTTATCTTGACCACTTAACTACCTCCATATAGTTCATGTTATATCTAGTGACTATCGACTGAACTACCTATTATTAGAATAAGTAGTAAGTAGTATCGAAATATAGCAATCTCTATATAAGATAACTTTGTAGACCTCATGTCAAAGGATATACAATCATCACAATGAGAATTTTCATAGAAATGTTTTAACTATATTTCTCATACCGGGTCAACTAATAAACTTGTTCTATAACAATCACTTATACATTTGTTCAAATATCTTTATACGTTAGCCTGTAAGATTGACTACTTCCTCTATAAGGAAAAATAAAACATGTACTAGTATTTTTACGTTCCATTAATGTCTAGTCTGAATAGAGCAATAACTATGAACAATTTAATAATAATACATAAATACAATATTAGTCTCATAATTTTAATATCATTATAATTTCACTTACAATGTATAATTATTCTATGAACTTTATGATATATATCGAAATATGTACACAATAAAGAATGACCTTGTTTGGTAAATGACTTATTGGCCATTTTTAGCGGATTGAAAGATTTTATAAATATATTTGGTAATCAACTGATTAAGTTGGCAAATTGACCCTAATTTGCTGCTTTTGAAAACGCTACTATGAGGAGCATTTTCCTTTAATGACTGCACAATTAAGGGACTACATGGCTATTATATCCAAAATTTATTACAAATTAGTCAAATAGATAGAAATGGAGACACAAATTTGACTTAATTTATACAAAATTCAAAAAGTCAATCATTAAATTAAAATTTTAAAATATTTAATATTAAATTAAAATTTTCAAAAATATTAAATACTTTTAAATTTGTTATCTCTAATTATATTACATTAATTACTTTTGTATAAACCCAATATTTAGGTTCTTTTTATATTAATATTTAGTATACAATATTATTATCACTTGTACATTGTGTTTAATTCAATTCAATTTAATCTAAAATTAATTAGTCAAATTTAAATTAATTATTTTTATCTAAGTTTAAAATTTAAGATATTAATATAAATAGTTTTTAAAATAATTTTATTTTAATTTAATATATTAAAAATATAGTTTAAAATTTTAAATTTTTAAAAATTAAAATAAAAATAAAAAAATTTATATTTCCTTAAATTAGAAATTAAATAGATATTATTTTTACAGACTCAATTTCATATTAAACTTATCGATGTTAGATTTGAGGAAAAACTCCTGGTGTGATCTGACTGAGCCCCTTTGGGATGGTATAGTGGGGGTGGGGGAGCATGGGGCCAAAAGATCTTGTATTCGAATCCCTCTACCTACACTCTCTCATTCGAGCCTGTCGTACAAGGCTTATTTAGTGTGGAGTATCTAATTGGTGTGATTTACAAGCTATTGCATCAATCCAGAGGTTTACCTAGTGCACATCTAAAGGATAGTAGCTGTGAGTTCTTTCGTTCCAAAAAAAAAGTGATATGGCTGAACTCATTCTTAAGTTTATTTTTAATGGCATTTTAGTGATCTTTGGAGTTCTTCAGTTAACCCTTACCAATTCAAAAGAATCTCGAGAAAATTTTAATCGAACTCATTCATCACTGAAAAGTTGTATTAAGAGAACTTTCAATGTTCTTAAGGTTCGATGAAATATATTAAAGAAAATAATGATGTTGACTTCCTTTCCTCTTTTTAAATTCTTACGAGAATATTTAAAGAAATATTGAGATAAAAACAGCTAATACTCATGTTCTTATAATTCTTTTTTTAAATTACATTTTTATAAGTCATTTTATACATAAACAACTAATTTTATCAAATGTTATTAAATAAATCATTGATGTTATCTGTTGATTAAATCAGTTATATTAATCTACCGTTAGCTAATAGCCGATAGAATAAGTTAACAGCTAATGCAATTTATTAATTGCCAAATAAAGTCAATATTTTTACATTATTTTGTCATTAAACTATAACTAACCGATTGACTATAGGACATAAACTTCGAACCTACACATATATCTCAAGAGTACAATATCAATGATTTGGGTTAATTCAATTTTACAAACGAAAATCTCCGACACTTTACAGCTTGGACTAATAATTCAGAGGAAACAAAAATTTATGGAAAACTTTAATGTTTGCCTTTAAAGTTAGCATCATAAATTTTCTACATAAGAATTTTTTAACGGTATATGAGCAATATAAAGAGTGCTTGCAACTCAAGTAAAGCTGTAAAAGGTCATGGTCAAGGAGTTGTTATATCAAAATTGAAGACCGATGTTACGTGAACCAAACTCGGCAATTTCCTTAGTTTTTCGTGGTACGACTTATTAGTACCGTAACGCATCTACGAGTCAATGCAGACCAGAACATTTGACGTCAATTGTGAAGTGCAATTCAAGATAGGCTACAGGTGGCTACATTTTTGTTACGAGTCATTAAAGAGTTTTTTTTTTCCATATCATGATGAGTCCTGACATTGAAACTTGCGGGGAAATTTCTCTCCTCGTGTACCTATTATGAGCCGACAATTATTAGAAAAACCTTTTTTATGAGTTATTATGTGATTTTATAAAAATATTAATATGTATTACAATTCAAGGTATATTTTAAACTACTATTTTGTTTAATCAAAACTAGTACTAATCAAGATTATAATTTAGTTAACGACTGAATTTTAGAAAATGACTTATTTTATAAGTTAATACAACATAAGAACCTCTACAGTCGGTTTACAATATGGCTACTAGTAGCCGAGTATACATCTATACATACACACACGTACACAATCAAGATGAGATTTTTCAACCGAAATTGAATATGATAACTTGGGTTCTAAATAGTTTGTTTATGGAAATTTTAATAATCAATTAACTTATAGGGATACTTTTGTATAACAAATGAAAAAAACTGGTCAAATTATACATTTATCTATATTATAAATTTTTGTGTCAAATTATATATAATATGTAACATAAAATTCAATCCATAAATATTTTTAATTTGAAGTGTAATGAATTCTAAATTTTGTATGTGTACTTGTTCACAAACTTTTCATAATATGCAAATTTAATGTTTATTTAGTATTAATTGATTCGTAAAAATTAATGAAGAGTCTTTATATTATTTATGAAATTAAAGTATTTATTTTAGTAATTATAAAACTAGAATTTGTATAGTATAAAGGTTAATTACTAAAAAGAACTACTATTAAAATACCCACACTTTTAAAAATACATTAAACTAGTTAGTGAAAAGACAATAATCTTGGTCAAAATATGAACATTTAGATTATATTTTTTTCCAATGTTATAGGACAAAATATTATAATCATTTTGGATAAAGATAAATTATGCTCAACTATAAATACTAATAAGA
Source organism: Erythroxylum flavicans (assembly GCA_027576715.1). Taxonomy (NCBI): domain Eukaryota; kingdom Viridiplantae; phylum Streptophyta; class Magnoliopsida; order Malpighiales; family Erythroxylaceae; genus Erythroxylum; species Erythroxylum flavicans. The sequence goes on from JANZXP010000005.1 coordinate 38,083,361, forward strand.
AAAATTAGGAAGATAAGAGGATTACATGAATTTCTGATTATATTATATCAAGATCATCTAAAGTGTAAATCCATTTTTTTCTTGGACTAAAATCAAATTATATAAAAATAACATTACATAAAAAGAAACTAGCCCATGCATGCGATTAATTTAACATAAATTGTTTATCATTGTGCTACTAGGTAAATTAGAAAGAGGATGTTGTGAAATATTGCTTTTCAAGTATGCGTACATATAAGAGAATGAACAATATGATTAATAATAGATTAACGGAGTTAAAATCGAGGGTAGTTTCTTTCCATCAGGTTGGTTGACCGAGTTTACTCTTACGGCAAGTCCTGAAATACAAGATAATCAAAATCTAGCCATTTAAATTAAGTCAAAAGTCACCTGTCATCGCAGGAAAAAGGTACAAGAGACAAGAGAGGCTGTTCGGATATTCTATCTTGTATAAGCCTGTTTAATGCTGAAAAAGACGTTATTTTGACTATTAAATATAATTAGACGGTCTATATTATTTTAGGCATTGAACAAGTTATTTTTTAAAAAACGCCAAACTCAAAAATAAGTACATTCGGCAACCAAGTCTAACCAACCCTCCAAAAGGGGTAAGGGGGCAGAGTGGGAAAACTTTTACGCGTCGGAAAAGAAACTACTAAATGAATTAGGGCAGTAACAAGTTGCCCTTTAGAAAATATATCACTACAAGAACATTTACCGACGAAAACATAATTGAAGTTAATTACTGACAGAAAACATTATCCGTCGTTAAAAGTGTCATGAAAATTTTCATTTTGCGACAAACACAATTATCATTGGTAAAGATGGAGGGAAAATATTTGTGCAAATTTTCTGACGAAATATAGCGACGACAAAATCATTCTCATAGGTAAAAATTACGGAAATACTTCCCGCAATTAAATAGCGTCGGAAATTTGTCGACGGAAATAGTTCCGTCAGTGAAATATGCTTTGTTTAATAGTCAATGTCGGTTGTTTACTGACGGTATTTAATCCGTCGTTAAATTTCCAACGGTGAACACTCTCTGTCGTTAAAACACTACGAGAAATTACAAATTAACCACGGAATACTGAATCTGTTGCAAAATAAGGCGGCAAGACAAGACACGATATTTGGTGAATTTGAATACCGACAGAAAATATGTTCCGTCAGTAAATGATGAGTTGTTCATAAATAAAACGATGTCGTTTGGTTTTAATTCAATTCAAACGACGTCATTTTAGTTATCATCTTAACTCGACCTCCCCCTCCTCTCTGCTATTTTTCTTCTCTCCTCCCTCGGCTGCGTCGGTTTTATGCAATTTTCCTTGCTTCCACCGTCAGTTTCTACTTGTTTTTCGGCCCATCGTACGTCATTTTCAGGTAAGCTCTCTATTGAGTTTATTTTGTCTCCAAAAAACGAAGCTCTTGTATGGTTCTATATATGTATACCGTGGGTGTTACGTGGTTGGTTTTTATGTGATGATTGTTGGTGTATGCATTTTTTGTGTGTCATTGTTGGTTTATTTGTTGTTTACATGTATTGTTGTTGGTAAATAACGGAAAAATGCATTTGTTTTGTGATTAGTTAGAGATAATATATATTGCCTATGCGTTGTTCGATTAAACGTCCCTTATATAGAGACTTCCATGTTCAGATAATACATGAACCTGTTTTATGTGAATTTAAAGATACAATTGCATTTAGATATTGGCAATGCTCATTCAACTTTTATGAATAGTCATCCTCCCCTTTTGGATGCATATTGGGTAATATTGGGCGTGATCAATCAATTTACTTTATGAGTAAATTTTGTGTCTAATGATAATTTGAAATTTTTATGATTATACTTAAGGGAATTTGTGTAAAGTTTAGATGCTCCGTAAATTTTGGAGAACATGAAGGATACTAACTATGGAATCACTGTTTTAAATAAACAGTTTTGCAGAAATGAGTCATGTTGATAGATCTTGGATGTATAAACGATTATCACATGATGGTTTCATTAATCCTAAGTTTGTTGAGGGAGTTGAAGCTTTTATTCATTATGCATGTTCCCAACTTGTATATATAGATGGGCCAAAGATTAGATGTCTATGTGAAAAGTGCAAGCACATTCGTTTCCTTCCTATTGATGAAGTGAATGGACATTTGTTGAGAAGAGGGTTTATCCCAAATTATTTTGAGTGGACATGACATGGGAAACCGTCGATTAATAGCACCTCAAGGGCTAATGAAGCACAATCGTCAGTGAATTTAAATGAGTTTGAAGGGGGATTGGATTTAGAACAAATAATGTGGTTGCAAATGAAAATCCTTACACAAAAATGGTTTATGATGCAGTCGGTTATACCTTTTAGGAAAATATAGAAAATCTTGAAGAAGAACCCAACCCACAATCTAAACAGTTTTTTGACTTACTGCACTCAGCTGACCAAGAACTATAGCCAAATAATGAGACAATGACTCAATTGTCATCAATTGCTCGTATCTTGAACATAAAGTCTGAAGGGCATATTTCTAATCATAGTTTTGATAAAATTCTTGGATGTTATAATGAATCATTGCCTCCTTATCACACCATGGTTGATAGTTTTTACAATATCAAGAAATTTATTAGGGGTTTTGGTTTGCCTATTGAAAAGATTGATTGTGCAAATTGGGATGCATATTGTATTGGGGTGATGATGTGGAATTACAAGAGTACAAATTTTGTGGACAATCTAGGTTCAAGCCTAGAAAGTGTTCTATAAAATGAAAGTTAGTACCGTGGAAGCGGATGTATTATTTCTCGCTAACTCCAAAACTTCAAAGACTATATGCTTTTGATGTTACTGCATCTCACATGAAAGGGCGTAATGAACACCAACAGGAAGATGGAATAATGAGTCATCCATCAGATGTATTGGCAACGAAACATTTCAATGACACCCATTATGAGTTTGTAGATGAAAGTCAAAATGTTAGGTTGGGATTGTCGACAAATAGATTACAACCTTTTGGTCAATCCGGCCAGTAATATTCATCATGGCTAGTCATAATTACTCCTTATAATTTGCCTCCATAGATATGTATGAAAGAGGCAGATATGTTATTGACAGTGATTGTGCTAAGGCTTACAAATCTGAAGCATAAAATTGATATATTCTTACAACCATTGATATCTGAATTGTAGCATCTTTGGGAATATGGTGTTGAGACATATGATGTGTCTCTGAAACAAAATTTTGTGTTGAGAGTAGCTTTGATGTGGACTAGTGATTTTTTGGCATATGCCATGTTGTCTGGATGGAGCACAGCAGGAAAATTGGGTTGTCGTTATTATGGCAATGATTCAAATGTGTTTTATCTTCCAAACGGGGGTAAAATATGTTGGTTTGACAACCACAGAAAATTTCTTCCTCTAGATCATCCATTTAGACACAATAAACAAAAGTTCATTAAGAATAGGATAGTTAAATCACCTCCTCCCCCTCAGAAAGCTGGTGAAGAGATATTGAAGGAGATTGAGGAATTAGGCTTGCTAAAAGTTACAAAATTTGAAGCTGATGAAATTAATACAAGCATTAGCAGAAACTTTGGCTAGAGAAAACGAAGCATCTTTTGGGATTTGCTATATTAGAAAACTAATTTGATACGTCATAATCTAGATGTGATGCATAGTGAAAAAATATTTTTGACAATTTGTTCAATACTATAATGAACATCAAAGGGAGGACAAAAGATAATGTAAAATCACGAGCTAATTTGAAACTTTTTTGTAAAAGGAATGAGTTACATAAAGATCTTTGGACCGGTAAATATCCGAAAGCATGTTACAGTTTGGACAAAAAGCAGAAGGAAATATTGTGTGAATGGTTAAGAAGTCTAAAGTTTCCCGATGGTTATGTTTCAAACTTGGCAAGGTGTATGGACATGCGGAAGTACAAATTATTTGGGATGAAAAGTTGTGATTGTCATGTGTTTATGCAAAGGATAATTCCAATTGCATTTTGGGAGTTACTACCGAATAAGGTTTGGGAAGCAATAACAAAATTAAGTTTGTTTTTTAAAAGATAAACATCATCTGAAATTAAGTTGGCTGAAATAGAGAAATTGGAAAGGAAAATTCCAGTAATTTTGTGCAAGTTAGAAGGGATATTTCCTCCAAGCTTCTTTGAATGTATGGAACATCTACCTATCCATTTAGCACACGCGGCTAAACTAGCTGCTCTAGTGTAATTTCGTTAGATGTATCCATTTGAGAGGTACGTAATTCAATAAAATTGATTGTAATTGAAGTCATATTATCATGTTTAATTTTCATAACGAAATTCATATAACCCTATTCACTCATATAAGTATTTGCATCACTTGAAGAAAAATATGAAGAACAAGGCTAGAGTTGAAGGTTTGATATGTAAAGCTTATTTAGTGGAGGAAGGTAGTATATTTTGTTCACATTATTTTGAATCGAATGTTCACATAAAAGAAAGAAAAGTTCCTCGTAATGACAATGGGGGAGGAAATACTAATGCTGATGGTAACTTATCCATTTTCCCTTATCCGAGACGATCATATGGACGTTCCATAAGAAGAATATTAATAGAGGAAGAAATTTAGGCTGCCCATAGTTACATTTTATTGAACTGTGAAGAGGTTTAACCTTTCGTGCAGTAAGTATCAAGTGATTATTTTGGTTTTCAAATTGGTTACTGTTATTCATAACTTGAATATATAATAAT
>JANZXP010000005.1:38088185-38098432 GCA_027576715.1 Erythroxylum flavicans
AAATACATCTTTGAACTCATCACAACCATGTATATATTAATATACAGTAGTATCTCCAAATATAGCACAATACAAAAACCTCAGAGAGTCCGGCGCTACATAAACTTAAACTCAAATATCAAATCTCACATAGAATAATGAATATTTTTAATACATCAAAAGTATTAGCTATCTCAAATAACAAACACATTTAGTCTATATACATGGAGTCAAAATAGGTATTAAAAAAATTTGTATCCTCTACAAATCTAATTCTCAAAATTAAGTTATTAACTTTTTCATATCTAATAACGGTCATTCATGGACTATCATATATTCAACAATTGAAAATATGAAATTTTATTCTCTGTTAGCAATATATCTTTACACATTCCTACTAAAGAGTACAAATATAATCCTACTAAATTTCTTGTATATATGATAAATTCATAATCATCTTCAAAATAAACTCTCTAAATTCATTAAGAAAGTGAATCTTTCAACAACTTGTAGCCTATCAACTATACATCATAGTATCAATAAAGGCACTAGTTCCAGATGGATGTATTGCCATGAGATTTGAACATTTTAAACTTTATCTTACTCACATTACTTATCATAAAAACAATTCTCTTATAAGTGTTCATTGAAACAAACATTTTATTCAATAGGGTTTGTAAGATTATATCCAACCTTTTTAATATCTCATAACCTTTCATTATCCAAGTTAGTTTTAAACTTACTAGATAATACATGCTTCAACTACGAAGAATATCCTAAAATCATTAATTTAGGCTCTTTTAAAGTCTTACCATTCTATATCTAATATGAAATAATGTTAATTTATTAAATTGGAATTATTGAAGGTAAGTTGTTGTACAAGGCTTGGGTATAGAAGAAATAAGTATTGCATCATATCATATATGATATTGTATAATCCTCCTTATATACATCCATACTATTAAAGAATTAGTTGTGGATTTATTCACTAGAGAATCTCATTCTTTGTAGATAACAAAAAATAAATAAATCTCATCGGACTGTTCTAATCGAAGTCATCCAACATTCTTAGTACATATTTTATACTCCAATTTAAACACTTTAAACTTTTCAAAATTTTAAATCATTATTTCAATTAATACATATGGCTATATTACATAAATTCATTAGAAAATCTAATGAAATACAAGTATTATCTTTATATGAGCTATAATCAATCTAACACATCATATGTATAAATTTTAACAATTCAATATCATTACCATCCTTTCACCAAAGTTTGATTTGGTTATTCTGCAATATAAACTCTAACAAGTTTTATACAACTCATAATCACAAAGATACATACCTATATGTAATTTTATGATTCTTATTATATTGATTTAACCAACATGGAATAAAAGCATATTCTCATCTAACTTTGTATTCTTACTGCTTATGGTAAGCATAAGTTTCCCTTTGGTGAAACAAATACAAACCATTTGTATAAACTTAGATAAACTAAATTTACTTAACAATTTATTTTTTATCATGTTTTAAACATTGTAGTAATCTTGAATCCAAATTCGATATTAAGTACTCAATAACATAAATTAGAATATAAATGATCTCTATCATATTTTATGTTGACAAGAAAAGTCATATAATCATTTTTTAATGAAACTATTATCATACTATAGCAAATGCATTTAATTGTAGTCCATAATTATAACCTTAGTAGACTTAATTAAGTGAAATAATTTCACTAAGGTACTGTACTTTTTAGCTTTACTTCATGTAACTACTTGTATCATGCTATTATACTATTAATGAAATACATCTTACATGATGTCATTAAAGTTTATGAGATATTAGTCAACTCAAAATATCATTACAATTTTTCATCCATATGATATTGGCGTATCTCTAAAAAAATTTCATCAAATCTTTAACAAGGATTAATAACAAAATTTTATAATGAACATATAACTTTTTATATAACTTTAACAACTGTTCTCAAACATAAACCATGTCCAAGAAATTTGGTTCATTAACATCTTAATATCAACTATATTAAACAAAAGTAATTTCTACTTATAAGAGAATATAAATGTAAGAAAAGTAAGTAGTTGGTTATAAGCCATGAAAACCACATAAGATTAGGACTTTAATTATGCATTTGGTTACTCCCACTATTTTATTTGAAATAATAATCTTTTTTATTATTCAGAAAGATTATTCTAATCTCTTTGATAGCAATTATCCTATTCAAATTTAGTTAATCTTGAGTTTTGCTTAATAAATAACCAAACTTAAAATTAGGTATATAATAACTTTATCAATCATATCTCATGTGATTCCTAGATCCGTTAGGTGGCAACTCTTGGCAAAGTATGACTTATATATTATTCCTAAAATTGCAGCTAAATTCATGTGATCATAAGGTTGAATATTTAAATGATACAAATTTAGTTAAATAGGATGCATTATTATAAGATTAGGAATATTTGGGTTAAAACGGCCTTGAGTTTGCTTAACAAGCCTAATAATCAATAGAAATCCAGTTTATTCTTATAACAATGAAGGCAATAATCTTGTTCAAACATATACTTGATATTTCAACAAGGGATGTAATATTTATTAATCTCATCAAACATAAAAATGCATGTAAAATGCCATACATATATACATGCAATTCAACATACATAATATATCAAACATATATAAAATATGCAATTTATGCACATATAATCAAATTATATGCATAAAATGTCAAGCCTTGTTTATTGTCTTTTTTTATAAAATAATATTTTTTACTCTTTGAAAAAATTAAATTAAATTAGACATTATTTCCTAAATGAATTAAATTTTTATTCCAAATATAAACTTAATTTGATTTAGAAACAATTTTCATTCAATTGGATACTATTTCCAATAATCTATTTGATTCCTTTAATCAATTATATTTCTTACTTATTATAATTTAGAAACATTCTTGTATTCTAATGCAATTAGAAATTTTTAAAAATATAATTATAAATTATTTTTCCTTGATTGAAAAACTATTTTCTAATATTAAAGAAAACTACTTTTAAAGTTAAATAAAATACTTTAAATTTAATTAAGAAATTAGTTTAATATTATTTATCTAGAGATTAGTTTCTTAATTAATTATAAAATCTTTCCTTAATAAAATAAAAAACGTTTTTAAAAATATAAAAGAAATTTCATTTTTCTCAATTAATAATGAAAAAACCTTTCCATAATTATTAATAAATGAAGAAACATATATTACTCAAAAATAAAGAAACATTTTTTACATAAATAAAATAATAATTTTCTAAACAAATAAAATTATAAATTTAATTTATCTTATTCAAATTTAAATAAATTTAATTTAATTAAGAAACATCTTTCTTATTGCTTTAAGAAAATACCTTTTAATTTAAGGAGTCTAATTATTTAATTCTAAATTAATTGGACAACTTTTCTAAACTTTAATTAGGAACCTATTTGATTATTAGTATTAATCAAATTAAAAAACTAATTATTTTAACTTTAAATTAATTTAGAAGCTTAAACTCTTTTAAACTTTTATTTAGCGTTAAGTCTATCCAAATTTTGGAATATAACATTTCAAATTAAGGATAATTCTAGAGATGACAAATATGACACAGGTCAGACTGTGCTTGGGCTGGGGTTATCCCGACTAGCATGGCCCATGGCCTGACGAAAAAGTACAAAATAATGTTGTCTTTTATTTTTTTGAAAAAACATAAAGTTGGCCCGATCTAGCCCATACGTTGCCCCGTCGGGTTGGGGTCAAGCCACGGATCGGGCCAGGCTACGGATCGGACCAGGCCAAGAGTCGCTCGGGCTAATCTAACCTGTTGCCATGCCTAGATAATTCTTGGATTACTTTAATCCAAACTTAGGATGCATTATCCTTGTATAAGCTTTAAGTTTCACTAAGCCTATTACGAAAGATTGCTTATTCTAGGCTAGGAGGCTATCTTTCTCCTTATACACCTTAGTTCCTTAACCTCAAACCTTAGTGCCACCATCTGAAACTGTCACGGCCACCATCTAGCCAACAACTGCTATGTTCACTACTACCAGCCATCTCCAACGCTGCTTCTAATCTAAGCCACGTTAAACTTACAAGTCAAAGCCGCACCCTTCAGATGTCGACAGTATATTCTTCACCAGCATGCTCATCTCCTATATGCAATCGATTCCACGGATCTTCTTCTATACATCTGCCAGCTCAAAGTTAAAGGCAAAGAGACGAGTCTCGCCTACTACTAGCATTTGCTAGCTTGAAGTCACAAGTGACACCTCCAACTGTCGCGCTTGAAGCCACCTAATTCTGTCACCGCCAATCACTCCTTAGGCAGTTGGTTCGCACAAGAGAACGGTAATAAGAATGAGAATGAATATAGTGAAAAAAAAAGAATGGATATTATCATTATAATTATGATGGTTGATTAAGAGGAAGGAATAATTCTCGTTACTATTGGCAGTGGTTGATTAAGAGGAAGGAATAATTATCATTATCATTGATAGTGGTTGGTTTGAAAAAAATATTGAGAAATAAACATTTATTATATTTTAACTAATTATAATTTATTTAATTATATTGTAATTAATTAATTACAATATGTTGATTAATTAAAATATTGTAATTAATTTTACTTAATTATATTGTAGCTAATTAATTAAATTATTATTATTAATTAATTAATTACAATATAATTAATTGAAATATTATTAATAATTAATTAACTACTAATTACAATATTTTAATTAATGAATAATTATATTTTAATTACTTATATTGTAAATAATTAATTAATTATATTTTAATTAATTAATTAATTACAATATTTTAATTAATGATTGAATTATATTTTAATCAATTATATTGTAGTTAATTAATTATTAATAATATTTTAATTAATTATATTGTAATTAATTAATTCATTTCAATATTTTAATTAATTAATAATTATATTTTAATTAGTTATATTTTAATTAATTGTAACAAGCACACTCTTACATAACAATAATATTCATTCCTCTAGATTAGGAGAGGAATGAAGTATTACCCAAAAAATGGGTAATCAAAATAATAACTCTATAATCATAGTCCCTTGCCAAACACAATCTTTCATTCCATACCCATTCATCTTTTTTCATACCCACTAAACAAGTACACCCTTAAATATGTTGGCAATTAATATTAGTAATTAATTTAATTAATGATATTTAAAATTATTTTTAAAGTGCCATTCTATCTTGGTTTGAACCAACACTAATCAAGAATAATGAAATATTTTTCCTAATCAATTTAGGGTAATAAATCTTATATTAATTACTCAATTATCTCTATATAATCTATTTTATATCTAGTAACTACCGATTAAGCTACCTTTTATTAGAATATGTCATAAGTTGTACCAAAACATAAAAATACTTGTATGAGATACTTTAGAAATCTTATATCAAAGAATTACTTATACAATTATCACAATGAGAATTTTTTATACACACAAATAATGTTCTAAATAGAATTCCTATAAAGTGTCAGTTTGGTATCTTTATATTTTAGTTTATGAGATCAATTATTTCCTTCATAAGAAAATATATAACTTGTGGTAGTTTTTTTCAATGATTAAAAAATATAGTCGGTTTGGCCAGTTCAACCAAAAAAATCTTAAACTTTCTAACTTTTTAGTTTGATTTTTAACTTTCTGGTTCAATTTATTTTAATAACTCTTGTTAAAAATCGATCAATTCATTAATTAATTAGTCAATTTTTGTAAATTAATAAGTTCTTATAAATAAAAATAAATCAATTAATTTTAATTTAACAATTTCCTTTTTTAATTAAACTTCAAATTTTTCAAAAGGTAACGATAATCTCGTTAATTTTATTTTATCTTTAGCTAGTTTTATGATAGTTTAATACTGATCAAACCTTTTAAAGCTTAAACCTCTTGTTTTATCGGTTTTACTTCCAGTTTAGTTTCTAAAAATTAGTTTTTTACATTTTATTAGTGTTCAACCTTAATATAGCAATTTAGAGATAATGCATAAATGTAATAAGAATCTCATAATCATAATCTCATCATAATTTCATTTATAATGTATATTTATCCTATAAATTTTATTATATAGGTATGAATATACATAAGATAAAGAATGCTTTTAAGTAACTATTTTACTAAACTACAACTATCCAAACAACTATAAGGAATAAACTAACACAAACTCATTATGGAAGAATGATTAAAAAGGAGCAAAGAGAGTACGAAATATGAGAGAGAGAAATAGTTGTAAATAATGGAAAAAGGGAATGAAAAAAGAGTAGGAATGCAACAGTAACAATAACAACAACAACAGCAATAATAATAACAATAACAACAATAATTCTAATAAAACAAAGAATGAATAAAATGAGAAACAAAAGTAATAAAAACTAGAAGTGGAGATAATGAAAGAGAAAAAGATACCCAAAATATTTAACTAGAGAAATAAAAGAACTAGAACAATCCCAATAGAGACATCTTGAAAGAAAAAACATCTAAAAAGAAAAAAATTAAAATTGGTGAAGTGATTAAAAAATTAATAGAAATTTTTCTTAAAACTGACTAAAAATTATCATTTATTTGGAGCTGCCTAACTCTCAAAAAATCTATGTTAGGGTAATGTTAAAATTTTGTCCTAAAATTCATCGATATAAGTGTATTTATATCATCTTGTACCATCTAATGTTGCAACCTAGTATGACATTTAATTTTTTGATATCATTTTCTAAATAATACGGTATCGATAAGAATAGGGAAATCTTCTCAAGGGTTCAAATCACATGTTCTTGTTACCTTGTGCCTACCTTGTTCTATATGCAAGAAATGAAAATTATGAATCAATTACATGATAGGGAACAAAGATACTTACTTGTTGAAGACATGATCATTAAATTGTGAGAGCACTTGTAAGCGTTTGGTGACGGCTAGGGCTTTCGAAACAACTCCGCTCTCTTTCAAAAATATAGTTTTCAATGGGGCAAACTGTGTAGAGATAGTATACATGTGCTATACATGTGTATATATAGGGAGTGCAGTAGGGACCTAGCCACAGCAAGTAACCCTAGGCCTGCCCATCATGAGCCTTAGGATTAGGCCTACACCATTAACCACACTAACGGTATAAACTGCTTAAGTCCAATAGGGATCACAATAATAATAGACCATGGGCATCTCAATAGGGATCATATCATTAGCCTGTTTTTAATAAAACCAAAACGACAATTGATTGTAGCCCATAAAATATATTCTAACAGTCATATTATTAAGAATAAACGTGTTTGAGAACCTAGATCTATTCGAATAAACTTAATTGATTTATTGCCTTTTTTAACTTTTAGCTTTCTAAGAAATTCGAATAAGTTTTCTATCTTTTTTTATGATAGAATATCATAATAGAAATTCTAATAATTCTTTTGAAGATCATAACCACTTATTTATATATAGTAATTATTATTAGTTTGTCATCATAATAAAACTAGGATTTCTACACATGCAATAACTCATAATTAAATGATTTAGCTACGCTCATTAATTCCAATAAATTACTTTTAATCTTAAGCCAAATTTTATAATAACAAATGACATATAACTCTCTCTCTCTCTCTCTCTCTCTCTCTCTCTCTCTGTAAGTCCATTAAAAAATTCCAACATGATGAACAGTTACATTAAATAAAAGAAGAAACTTTCTGAACAACGTGTTTGGTTTTCTATATGTGGTTCTAATTACCCCGCCTGCATGTGATCAGGACAGAAATTCAAGTCTCTCAGTATATGAAAGTATTATAGATCTTTCCGACCACAAAATTTCACACGATATTAGGACTTCCTTGCTGATAGAAGTGTAGTCTAAGTCAATAAAGAGTAGTCCAAGCGGCATGGTCGTGGAAAAATTAACAAGACTAGGACCACCTGCCTGGCCTGTGTAGGCTTTAGGACATAAAGTACCAAATTCAAAAAAATAAAAACACGCCTCATGAACTTCATACCTCCTGATATTGCTAGTCTTTAGATGGCCAGTGGAAGTTACCTCGGCATTTTCGTTCCCTTCCTGTTAAAGTACATGGAAGCATCTGCATGTGCTTCTAGCATATAACCTGAAAGTTATTGGACATGCTTGCAAAATTATCAAGTCGTATATACCATTTATGCCTTAGATATTATTGATAAAAACCATAAAAGAATTAGCCAAGGTCCTTCAATTAATAACAATTTAAATTGAAGATTAAAGTGATTTTTATGGTAGGTCATAATCACAATCTTTTATAGGAATAACTTAAAGGGTAAAAGAGACTACTATGATTTCATTTATTCCAAGAACATTTTATATACTTTAAAAATCCTCTCTCTTAAATATTTGTCAATAGAAATCCTAACAAATTAAAGTTTGTCAAACTTTATTCACTTAAATAGTTATGTCTCAGAAGATAATTAAAAATTAGCAAATCACACGTATAATATTTGTAAAATAAATTGATTTATTAATTTGTTATATAATTACTTATATAAAAGAATATAATAATATTTGATATAATATTAATTTATTTTATTAATAATCAGTAAGATACAAATTTATTATATTATGGTAATAATTTATGTTATATTTATTAGATTAATTTTAATCTCAATGAATTATTTTATTTATTATTTATTTATATTAATAAATAGGATAATTAATTTTCATTATAATTAGTATATTTTGCAAATAATTATTAATTAATTTGATTAATTTTTATTGTCAGCGAGTCAAATCATAAAAATTATTTGAAAATTACATATCATTATTTTACAAATTTATTAATAAGTAATTAATATGTAAAATTAACTTATTAATTTCATTAACAATTTAATATATTTATTAAATTAAGTTTTTATTGAATTTTTACTTAATATTAATAAATAAGACAATTATTTTCATCTATGATTCATATTAAAAATAGAAACAATTATTTTGATTGATTTTTTACTATCAATCATTAAATTGTAAACATATGGATTATTTTATACAAAACTCAAACAAAGTTATCGAGTTGCAAGGTCTACATCTACTACCAGAAAAGTGAGATTTAATTGATTCTTTAGTTGCATGATGTTAGTTATTGAGCGTTTGATACGGTCCCTCGCTAGGCCTATTAAAGGAAACAAAAAATCCCAGCAAGTTTTTACATTTGATGCCATGTGTATGTCCCTCATTTTCATGAATCATATAGTATTATCACACGAATTTGTCATGTCATTGCAAGGCTTTAACAGTGTTAGCTTGAAATTTGATTGTAATAGCTCTAGTGAAAGTGCTATCATTGATTAACAAAAACTTTTGTTTTTGTTCTTGCGACACGACGGATGAATCAAGTCTACCATGATGTGTTGTAGGTTGCATGTGACATTGCTATGATATACAAACTTTTCTCTATTTTGAGGTTGTGGCATGCCTTAGTTAGTATCAGTTTTGTTTAATTTATTTAGTGGGTAAGTGTGTTCTTAGAATAGTTATGGTCAAAATTTGTTATTGGATTTTCTTGATTGTTGTTAGGAAGCTTGCATAGTTAATGTGAAAAGGCATTTATGGTGGGAGAGGGGCGGTCTAAAGGTAATTGGAAAGGAGGAAAACGAGGAGGAAGTGATATTAGTTCCATTTATTTTTTTAGGCAATCGTGGGGGTAATGCCCAAATGCATTAAGAAAAACTTAAAAAGTAACAAATTACATCACACATAGCCGGGGCATGGAGACCCTAATTACATCCCTAAATAACAACATTTCAAGTCCCACTGGACAAGTAATGAACCTATGGGTACTAATTAGAAGGGAAAGGGCATGGTTAGCCAACTAATCAGCACATTAGTTAGCCTTCCTATACGTGTGAGAAATGTGGACCATCCAATCCTTTCGAAGGAGGGATGGAATGTCCCTATAAAGAGCTGCATTGGACGTCTACTCAATGTTATGAATACCATACTGGACTTAATACCGGATTGGGTTCTGGTACGGTACTGTACCAGTACCGATTAATATCGTGTATCGTTTCAGGTAATTTTTTAAATTTATAAAATAGTCCCTAAATTTTTAAAAATTACAAAATAGTTCATTATCATATTTTACAGTTGTAATTTATTTAATTTAGCTTTTTTATATCTTATCCATTTTAGTTTATATATATCTTTATTATATTCTAATTATTTCTATATATAATAATTATCTA
>JANZXP010000005.1:38148460-38172899 GCA_027576715.1 Erythroxylum flavicans
CATCAATATTTGAGTACCAATTTCACAAATCAATCAAAATTAAGTCCAAAACATATGTATTTAAAATGACTTATCAGGCTGGTTAGCGAATCCAACAACAGCATTGACTTGAGGGCATAAATCCTCTTGGAGTTGTGGATAAGAGTCAGTTGGATGTTCTCTCGCAACACAAATTCCACATGTTTTGTTGCTTTGCACTTGTCCTAAAGCAACTTGTCTAACAAAAGAGGTTAATTCAGAAAGTTGGGACTCAATGGTTAAAGAACTAACCTCGTTAAGCTTCTTTGGAATTTGTTCTGTGCGTGCCCCAAATTGTTAGGAGTTTGCTACCATTCTAGAGATTAGGGCCCTCGCGTCTTCTGATGTCTTTTTAACAAGGGCACCGCCACTGGCAGCATCAATCATGTTGCAATCCATAGGTTGTAGTCCTTCATAAACATATTGTAATAACAACTAATCTGAAATTTAGTGGGCAGCTAACACAAAGGTGGTTAAATCGCTCCCAATACTCGTACAAACATTCTCCAGGGTATTGCTTGATGCCACTGATCTCCTTACGAATTGTTCCAGCCTTTGAAGCTAGAAAGAACTTCTCTAGGAAAGTCCTCTTCAAGTCATTCCATGTTTGTATTGAGCCAGAAGGTATGTAATATAGCCAATTTTCTCTTTATCTGTAAGTGAGAATGGAAAGGCTCGCATCTTTATTTGCTCCTCTGTTACACCATATGGTTTCATAGTTGTGCAAACGAAGTGAAACTCCTTCAAGTGTTTGTGCGGATCTTCTCCTGCAAAACCATGAAAAGTAGGCAGTAAGTGTATTAGCCAAGATTTAAGCTCAAATCCTACATTTATATTTGGAAATTCAATGTGCAATGGTTGTTGGTCAACATCAGGTGTTGCCAACTGCCTTAAAGTTTGTTATGGGGCAGTCATTTGTTCTTCTACGATAGCCAACTGGTTTTTTGATTCAGAATCGCTGTCTAGTGCAATGGAATTTGCTTAGTGCTTTGCTCTTCTTGCCACTCTTAAGGCTCTTTCAATTTTTGGATCAAAATAAAGTGTACCTGACTGAGATCGTCTCAATATAAAATGAATTACCTCACAAATTAAAAATTACAAAAAAGACTCCCTGGCAGCGACGCCAAATTTTTGTTGAATTCCAAAAATAATACTGAATGATATCCCGATAAAAGATTTTAATTTGTAGTGATAGGAAACCACCAGGTCGAATCCTATGAGTCTTATGTAGCAAATTTCTTATGTGAGCAATAACGGAAATTTGAAAAGGGTTTTAGCGATTGGAATTGGGTGCAAAATTAAAGTAAACAAGCTAGAATTAATTTATCAGTAATAGAAAGCTCAGTTCTAAGGTTGACATGTGATTCATAAAATTCTGCTGATCATTGAAGTATAAAATTTTGTTACTTTCTTACTCCAATAATGACCTCGCTTCTCCCTAACGCTAGAAGAAAAACAGAGTATTTTAGAATTGAATTAATCACAAGAAACGCTTCTAATTAATTCCTTAGTGAACAATTAATTAGATATTGGAAAGTAAGATCTAATAAGGAGACACTAGCATGAAGTATTGGAAATAATTCATGCCAAGCAACCAATCAAGAGATGCTTGAAAGAATAAATATTGTCCTATTCTTCTTTAATCAATTAACCAGAATAAGAGACGCTTTTCTAATTAAATTGACTTTGCTTCTGATCTAAAACTTATTACACACACGACATAAGCATTAGTAAGCATATAACAATTGAGAATTTAATCAAATACACAACTGACTAAGAAATCAAAGAAGAAACGGTACTGGAATAATTGAAATGTAAAATCAATAAATTAAAACTTCTCACAGCATAATTCTTAAATCATGATATCTTCCCTATAACTAAATAAAAGGAAACTACTCACTCATGATCTTAAAACTGGAAAAAGAATTAATCAAAAACAATGGTAAATAAATAAAATCCACCATATGGCATTTTAAATTGTGTGCAAAACCAGAAAATTAAAATCTCCAGTAGCCAAAGAAAAGAACTGCGTTGTCTGCCCCCTAAAAGCCTCTGCCAACCTCCTCTTCCTTTAATGCATGTAGATATATATATGTATAGGTAGGCTAGGGTTTTGTCTTTTTTCCTTTGTTCTAATTCCAACGTGAGCCCACATGATCATATGGACCAAATTTTTCATTCATGTGGGCCAGCAACAACTTGGCCTTAAATCTTTCGTCTTTTTTGCCACTTTAGTCCCTATTCTTTAATCTGTGCCAATTTAAGCTACAACTCTAGCTTTTTATTCATATCTTCATATCAGTAACAAATTTACAAAATCGTTCCAAATAGACGCAGTAACATATTCTAGATGATAATATTTGCCTATAAAGTACATGGGAATAATGTAAAATTACGTACTCATCACTGCTCCGTGGCCAATTTTAAGGGGTTGAAGTTAGACGAAGAGCTTTTTGGTTGTTAAGTTAATAGCCGCTTTGAGCAACATCCAACAGCTTCAATCTTTTTGGTTTCAATTAAGGGCCCCAATTAGACTGGAGAAAGGCCTTTTTCAGCTTATTGACTAACAACTAAATTTAATCTTCGAGGTGTGAATTTGATGAAAGGAATATGAGATCAAATTGTAGCCATGCATAAATTAAGAGATACTTCATGAAATTGTTGAAGAAAAGTTTAAGTTTGCATCATTTGAAGTGAAGATCAAATTGAAGGACCAAAAAAATCAAGACATATCAAAGCTATAGTTAATTTCTAATATATGCTGCACTTTTATTTATTCATCTTGACAACCTTAAAGGCTAATTATGCGTAAACACAACATTATTTTAATTACATGTATGGGTATTTTCATTTATCAAGAAGAATTAAAGTTTTGGTTTCAAAGGAAACCCTCTTGACCAATACTTAAAATACTAGACGAATCCATCTACCTCTCTGGTTAGAAACAATTTTGAAGCAAGCCTACTTCCTAACTAGGCCACCAAAGGAATAAACTCAGTTACAGCAAAAGTGTGCAAGGGACAAAGATGAGGAACAGTAGAGAGTTCGGCAAGAAGAGGGTGAGGGGGTTATGCTTCTAGCGCAACGAATAATACACTCTGGGATATAAATATGAGAAATGACAGTTTCAGTTGTACATGGTAAAGGAGGATAAATCCACAGAAGTTGAGGAGATCAGTGAGGAACGGGAAGAGAAGATGCCATCAAGTCCTAGGGTGTCTCTGAAGGTGATGTGTGGTCTAAAAGATTAAACAGAGTTTAAGCAAATGAGGGTAATGGGTAGTTACTAGAGGAGATCACCACATATCCTCGTCGATAGCGGGAACACCTATAATTTTCTAGATAAGAAATTGATCAAAAAAGGGCACATAAAGGTGATATAAATGCCAGCTTTAAAATTCCCAGTAGGAGGAGGTTTTAAACTAAACTATCACCAAATATGTAGGAACTTTACCTGGAAAACGCAGGGGTTACGGTTCACAACTGATGCACTTATCATCGAGCTAGGAAGTTACGACATGGTATTAGGAGTTTAGTGTTGCCAAACACTAGATTATGTATTATGCAACTTCAAAGAATGCACTATGGAGCAACCTAGAGGAAGGCACAAGAGAGATATCAGGTAAGGGTCTCCGGAAATTGGCGTCTAATTTTAATAAGAACTCATTTTTTATGCTACTTTTAACCTATCTAGTGGAGTTTCACATGTGACAATTATCAATAGGGGATCAAACAAATAACAGAGAAATGAAAGGACTCCTTGCGGAGTTTGACGAGGTGTTTCAGGAGATGAAGCAATTACGTCTAAAAAGAACACATGATCACAGCATTCCACTCAAACCAGGAATATAAGCTATCAATGTAAGACACTATAGATACTCAGGCGAGCAAAAGGATGCAATCAAGCATTGTACGTGAGAATTACTGGAATATGAACTCATAAGATCAAGCAGGAGCCCTTACTCATCACCAGTAATCTTAGTTAAAAAGAAAGAGGAGAATGTAATGATCTAAATTTTTGTTAAATTACTTATAACGGACCAATAAGAAAAAAAGTCTATAAAAGTATAAATTGAGCTTAAGAAAGCTTAGGTTCATTTCTTTCTTAAACCCTTTTCCCCGTAGTTTACTATTCACTTTCAACTTTTGACACTTATACTTTCACCATCTAACCACCATTTCGATGATCTAGGACTCTACGAAAATCTCTCACGACATTCTACAATACCCCTTAACTTATTTCATCAAAAACGACCCAAATTTGGAGGAATTATGATTGAAAATTTCTATTCATTTAGGTAACTCACCAATCTCCTATATTTGTAGTCATTTTTGGGTGAAACTAACACTACCATCATGTCTAACTGGCCTAAAAATGAAGGAAAGGAGAGAAACTTGATACTAATTAACCCATTTTACCAGTGAACAGAAATGAATCACCTTTGAGCTTTAATCCTTCGATGAAACATAAACTACCAAGAGTTAAACAAACATATGATTAAAAGTAAATTTTCCATTTTGATGTTTAAGGAATTATTAGAGGAACTAAAATGGTTTAGCTAGTATTCCAAACTAGATTTGAGGTCTAGGATCACCAAATCAGGATAAAGGAGGAAGACATCCCAAAGACGACATTCAAAATGCACGAACGACATCTAGAGTTTTTGGTGATGCCCTTTTCGGCACACAAACACGCCCTCCACCTTCCAAAGCCTTATGAATGAGATTTTCAAAGCATACCTACGAAAAGTTATGCTAGTTTTCTTTAATGATCTCTTTATATACAGCCACAACTTCATGTAACATTTGGAACATCTGTGACAAGTCTTACACATTTTGAAACAACAGCAACTCTTCCTTAATGGAAGCAAATATGTCTTTGGGGTTTGATAGATTCAATACCTAGGGCATACCATCTCTAAAGAAGGGGTGTCGATGGATGCTAAAATGATTTACATAATTCAACACTGGCTACCATCGCAAACACTTAAGGAGCTCAGGGGCTTCCTTGGGTTAACAGGATACTAACGACATTTCATTAAGAATTACAGGGTAATAGCGAAACCTTTAAATGGATTGTTAAAGAAAAAACTTACAAGGAAGTGGGAATGGCAGAAGGAGCAGCAGCAAGGTTTCGAAAAACTGAAGGAGTCAATGGTAACAGCTCTTGTCCTAAGCTCCAACCATATCAACAACATTCCATACAAAGAAAGGCAAATCTCAAACTAGCTCCACTATATTACTGTCCATTTCAAATCACGAAAAAAATTAATAAGATGGCCTACACATTAGAACTTCCTAAAGATTTTTCAATTCATCCAACCTTCCACGCCTCGCAATTAAAAAGGTTCATTTAGAAGAAAACACCTTGATCTTCATAACTACCATCATTAGTACCTTACATTGAGAGGATACTTTAAGCAATATAGGGAAGAAGGATGGTTAAATAATAAAACCATGCAGTAACCCAAGTATTGGTGCAATGGAAAGGAGAAACTAAAGAAAGAGCAATATGAGTAACTCTGTTCGAATTACAGAAGAGATTTTTGGAGATCAGCCGATAGATAAGGTTCTAAAGGAGAAGGGGATGTAAGAAAAGATAGAGAATGACACCGAAGTAAGGAAACAGATGAAAAGAGGAGATGAAGCAAATGACGCCAAATAATTAAGTATTATTGAATAGAATGAAAACACATCAGATTTGTAACAGTAATAATAAACTATGTAGGATTGCAATAATGTTATTATTGTAAAGGTCTTATAACTATTTAATAACTATTGTAACCACTGAGGTACCCATAAAATTTTTGAAGTAAAAGAATCATTATTCTCCTATCTGTCATCTTCTTCTCTGCGCTAGTCGACCAATGTTCTACAACTAGCAATTGTAACAACTAGTTTTTAACTCCAATGATTAGTTTAGGTCCTGATACTCTATGGATATATGTTTTCTTATTAGTTCTTGCATTGAATAGTATTTAAATGTTTTTACACATATATTATAAAGCTTTTCAGGCATTTGGGCATTCTTTCTCTTTTTTAGTCAATGTCCTTTGTTTTTATCAAAGTGATCAAGTGATATTTTTTAAGTTGTAAATTCTTTTGTGAGTGGTATTACTCTTCTCCTTAGAGAAAGCTTGTAACAAGAGTGATAGGTATATGTTTTACATGTTAATTAGGGTTAAATTACTTAGTCTTGTAACACTTTGATAACATATTTTTATGTGGATTTTATAATTTCTCTATATATAGTTCATTGTCCTATAGGTGATAATTTTGTGGAGGAAGCACATATTTGATTGTAAATTTCTCCACCATTATCCATTTAAAGATATTTTGAAGTCATTTGAGAGATAAAAAGATAGGAACAACTTTCTAGAAAGCATATCAGGTTAACTCTAGCTCGAAGATGTTGAAAAAGTGGAGAAGTTGGGGTAGAGTTCTGAGAAGTTAAGAAATAGAACAAGACCGATGCTAAACTCATCACTATTTTACAAAGAAAGTTACAAAACAAACGTAGTTCTAGTTACAAGTCGGTTTACATATTAACTCACGATGAATAAAAGTTTTAGAACATAATTGGTACTAGTGTTGAAGTTGATCTAATGCTGGTTTTTGGGCCTAACTTACGAAGATATGTTATTTCTCAAGTTCAAGTAATCTAAGACTCCACTTTTGTCATCTTAATTATAAATACTTGTATTAGGTTTAACTTACGGTACTTTTGGAAGGTTTTTGATAACCATCTTGCTTTTGTTTTTATAGTTTTGATCTTTCTTAACATTGAAGAATGATTCAGAGCAATACTGGAAGAGCCCATGACAAGTTCTCCTTATCTTTTCTTTTACTCTTTTTTATGTTAAGATTGAATTATTTATGTTTTTTATAATTTTTAGTGGCTAGAAACCCTATCTATGGTTAGGCATGTAACTTGTAAAGAATCTTTAAATTATTAATGCATGATTTTACTATTTATTGGTTGAATTTATTCTTTTTGCTCTTAATAATTGAGTTTATGTCTGACTATCATAAATTCAATTTTAGTGGTTAAATAAGAATATAATTTGTGTATTAGGAGAATAAAAACTTTAACATTGGATAAGAAAGTATCCTAGAATTTAGTGAAAACTAAATAGATTAAGGGGGTGCTTCGTTGATGGGTTTAGAAAGAGGTTAATGGATAAGGAATGAAAAGTAAATGGTTAGTTGTTGATTATCATTGTAGGGGCAATAGTTTGATATTTCACTTTTGGGGAATTCTTCATACCCTTCATTTAGTTGAGGAATGAAACTCATTCTTTAGAGTGACTTTTTTTTAAAATATATTTTTAATACTAATAAATTAATTAAAATATAATTAATCAAAATGTAATTCATTCATTAATTAAAATATTGTAATTAATTAATTAATTACAATATAATTAGTTAAAATATCATTAATTAAAATATAATTTATTACAATATAATTAATTAATTAATTATTATTAATTAATTAATTAAAATAAAATTAATTAATTAATTAATTATATTTTAATTAATTATATTTTAATTAATTAATTAATTATTATTAATATTTTAATTAATTAAAATATAATTAATTAATTAGTTACAATATAATTAATTAAAATATAATTCATTCATTAATTAAAATATTGTAATTAATTAAGTAATTAATTACAATATTTTAATTAATCAATATATTATAATTAATTAATTACAATATAATTAATTAAAATATAATAAATTTTTATTTCTCAATATTTTTTACAAACCAAGACTATCAATGGTAATACTAATCATTCTTTTCTCTTAACCAACCGTCATAATTATCTCATTCCTCACTATATTCATTTCCATTCTTATTACATTTTCCTGTGTGAACTAACTACCCCCTAACTATGCTTAATGAATTTAATCATTCTGAATTGTGCAACAAAAGGTGATAATTGCCTAATTACATGTTCCTATGTACCTTGAGATAGGGCATGAATACCTTAAGTTAATCGTTGTTCAACCTAGATAATCAAATTTGTATAATAATTGAAATTCCCTAGATGTCAATCCTTAAGCCTTAACATTTTATTAATTGATTTTCCTTTACTAGTTATTTGCAATTTCTTTTTTACTTTAGTAGTATAATTATTCTTGATCACATCTACTTTTTAGTTTATTTATTAGGCTAAGAATAATAGATATAGTGATATAGTTTCCTATTGGAGCAATACTCTAGAATTACTCTAATTTTATAAACTTGTCACAATTGACTCTATACGTTTACAAATTCAATTGATCAAGATTTTGGTACCATTACTGAGAAATTTCATTTTTCTATTTTTATTAATTTTTTCATTTTTATTTTATTTATTTAAGATAGTTAATGTGAGATACGAGATCTAGGTGTGACAACTTATATACCCTATTTAATTTGATCCTAAACTTGAATAAACCTATAGATAGAACTGCAAGAATGAGAGAGGAGATGCTATAACACAAGATAAAATTATTGTGGATATGGAGTAGTAATAACTATAAAGGATGTTAATAAGGTAAATGCCTTATGCATTAGACTGCGTCAGAGCACAAGGAACTATGAGTTGAAACAAGTATATCTCCACCTACTTCTAAACTTCAATGGATCACTTGGTGAAGGCATGATCACATTTATAAAAGAATTTTATTCAGTGATTCAAACACATCTAATAAATGGCCTCATAAAAGATGAGTTCCAAATGATTTGGTTTATATACTAAATAAGAAAGTGTGTGAGAACCTAGCTGCTATCTATTGAGATGAACACTTTTGAGGAGTGGAATAAGCGTATGATGCATTCATGTTGAGACTTTTTCGTCCATATAAGAACATCGAGTTGAGGAGGTAGATTCAAAGCTTTATATAAAAGAAGGGGAAGCATTTTATAAAGCCTGATAAGGATACAAAGCTTTGTTTAGCTAATGCCAACATTACCATCATTTATTACAATTAGGGATATAATTCTTCTACGATGGCCTTATCTTAACAATTTAGAATTTGGTTTACATAGTTTTTTAAGGAATCATTTATATAAAAATCGTTAAGGAGGTTAAAGGTATCATCGACAGATTAGTAAGAAATTTGTCAACTAAGGTTATAAAGGGAAAACTGAAAGGACCCTTTATAAGGTTCAAATAGTTTAATACTTTGCATCATATGTAGCATCCCGTCTCTTAAATGATTGAGAGATTTAAAGAATTAGACTAATGAGTCCTATTAGTGTCAACATATAGCATGAAATTGGTACATTTATGACATGAGTTCATATGTGTGTTCAAAGGCATAATATAAGCATATACACATAAATTGTAAGTTAGACAAATTGCACTCAATTGACGTATTCCGGGTATGAAATTTAATGTGATATGAGATATGAATATACTTTTCCAATGTCTTGTGCTTTGGTTTACTAAAGACAAGAATTGATGGATTATAATTAGCAACTTAGAATTGATTGTCATAATTGGGAGATTAATAAATTAACATGTACATTTAGTCTTAGAAAAATGCCCAAGTGGCAAGACTAATTGAGACATGAAAAATTAGGATGACTAAAGCTAAAATTGAGTGACATTTGGCATAGTTAAACGTGTGACAAATGGACTAGTAAATGTGTGACAAATGGACCAATTATAATATGACAAGTGGAGCAATTAGTAAATGACATGTAGACTAATCATTTAATAATAAATGGCAATTTATGGAGTGGATTAGTGGTAGCATTTTGATTAAGCAAATGTAATATATGCGTTAGGACAAATGTTGAGCTTAGAAGTTGACATCTAGTAGCTTGACTAAGCAAAGTTTCTTCAACTGCCTTCACTCTTCTTTCTCCACTGAAATTGCTCTTCCCTTTTCTCTGTAACTTGCCTGAAATCTAGTCCAAATTGTTATACAAAATATACGTGTTAACCCTTCAAAAATTAGCCAAGGAATCAACTGAAAGTGGTCTTCATATTTCTGTCCAAAAATAATATGTTTTCACTTAGAGTTTGTGATTGATCTTGCATAATTAGAGACTTAGTTTAATTTGAAGTTTTGTGTTCAATTAGAAGTCTAATAGGAAAATAACAATCTGAGCTAAGGCATATTAAATGGTATGAGAATGATGCTTGAATTGGAATGAATTGCTTGTAAGGTTGATGATGAAGTGTGCTTGAATATGTTAGATGGAGTGTTTTCTCTGAATAGGCATCTATATTTTGGCCATATATTGTTCTGTATATATCCAAATGGGACGATTTTTAATTTATATTATACTAGAGACATATGGCTACAATTTTCATGAAGGAATTGAATATGAATTCTATCCTTAAGGGTTTTGAAATTTGGCTTAAATTTAAGTAATGGGTGTTGTCGCTGTTTGAGAATAGTATGTAGTATTTTTAGTATAACTCAAGGAATAATGAACCAAATTGTATGAACTTTAGTTCATTAGAAACTTAAGACATGTAGGAATATTGTTTTAGAAGAACATATTGCCTATAAATCCTAGTTTCTATATCAGAAGGCTATACAAAATTGACCCGAAACTTGTCCTGAGAAAATCTAGAAAAAGTGTAGGAAAAGGATATGGACAGATGCAACAGCTTCTGTCACGATCGTGGGGAGGTACCCTATGATCTTGGGTAGTGCTTTTACATGGTAATGTTTTGATTTGTGTAATGAATGAATCAATTAAGGATAAGGTACTTAACTATGATGCATTTGGACTTCATTGGGGCTTAAAATGAACATAATTTGATGTTAGAAAAGGTGGTTAAATGTGTGACAAGTTTTGATTGATATTTATGTTGTAATTTAAGGAAAAGGATGTTTGATAAAAATGCATCTAATTTTGGAATGCAGGAGTGTTAAATACATGAAGATGTCCTTATAAATGCAATTGTATTCCAAGAGTTATGAATATTGTATCACGAATGAATGAAAGAGAATTGGGAATTATGTGAAATACTTGTAATGCTAGAAAAGAATGTGTGGTTAATGAATTAAGCATGATTAAGTCTACTTAAGGTATTAACCTAAATGTAGAGAAGAGATATTCTAGTATAAAGTTTAAATGATTATAAATTGAGCATGCATTGCACGTGGCATATATATATATGCGTAATTGAATATGTATTTCATTGATCAAGTTAGTAATGTGTACAATTTTGGTATATGTATTTAGACGCTCAAGATGTACACCATCATTCTGACATTGCCGGACCATCCAGGCAATAGCATATACAAGAGCGTACTGTGAGTCAACTTAGATGATCTTCCTAGGATTGATTTATTCTGTTTAACTTTTAATTATTGATCTGTTTATAATCTGAATGTGAATTCTAGACATTAATAGTCCAAGGAGATTGATATTTGGGAATGTATTGGAAGTGTTCTGATTTCATATGAGCATATAATTATGAATGATTTCTAAATACTTAACGAAAGTTTAATACTGGACTGAGGTCCAATGAATCTAAGATTTTATCTGTGCATCATAAATAAATGTTATTCATGACATATTCTGTTATTTGATGCATTACATGAAATGCATATTCAGACAAAGGTGTTGTGATCAGAGTAGTCAGTCTAAAAGAGCTTTAAGCTCAAAATTCTGCACATAGAGCTTTACTCTGTGATTTCTATATCTGACTGAGCTTAATGGGCTAATATCTGTATCTGTATCTGAAAGGCGCTAACAAATAATAACGAATATGGAGTCTTATATACATATACATTTTTATAGTTATGAATTATATGATTATGAAACCTTTTCAAAAATTGTGATGATAAAGTGATATGCTATGATAATGTGATTGATTGGGTCATACATATTCCGAAAGAATGTATGTGAAATGTGTGACATTCATTATGTCTTTTTGGTTATGAAATTGGTTAGATATGTGATATTTGTGTATTTGACTTGAGCGAGATCATCAATGATGGTTCACTCACTGAGTTCTCAAAACTCATCAAAAATTGCAACGTGGATTTTTAGGTTTAGAAGAGATATCCAGTTAGACCAATTGGAGTAAAGCCATTGTATATGAGCACGAGTAAGTAGTAAGGATTAGTTTGCACCTACATATGTCTTCATTCAATTTTGTATCAAACATTGTATTCCACATCTGATGTACATTGTATAAGTGAATTCTGAAATGTAATGACTTTTTCGACTGAATATGATTGTAATGAAATGGACCTAAATGAAATATGAGCTACTTAAGATATGTTTGATGTGTGGAAATTTTATAATAAGTATTTTCGATCATCTTAACATGCCATCCTCGTAATGTATATTCTCGAATACCATCGTTATATTTAGGCATATGCTCTATAAGAGTGGCGTGTTACATCATACGTAGTTGATCTATCAAATTAAATGAAGATGCTTTTTACCTAAGACATGGGTAGGAAGTGATGTGTTACTATTGTGGTATGTATAGAAATTTACCCCAAGCATTTATGAATATTGAGCTAACTTTAAACTACTATAAAAAGGCAAATTTATATGGTTACCTATGACAACAAGCAAGTCATGCATGATCCCTTATCTAATATGTATAATCTAGAGTAAAAGAATCACACATAATTTTTATAAAATGAGTAGGGAGCTAGAATGAGTAGTCCTATGGGACCACCTTGGTTCCAAAATAGACTCAGTTTTAACGACCACCACCATAAAGCAATAGTTTAGAGGAGATGCTTAAATAGTTTATATCTACTATGAAATAGAAATTGGATAAAGTAAACTAACTTTAAAACTGGTATAATGTAATACTATCTCCATTCATAACCTAGAGCTTAAATGAGATAACTAGCTAATATGGTGAGTGAAAGAGATCATAAAAAGCTTTTGAGTCACACTAAGGTAAACTTTGAAGACCAAATGTATGCCATCATATTAAAGAGTGGAAAAACACTTAATTTTAATGTTGTTAGAGATAAGGAAGCAAGTAAGTTGAGAAAAATTGAGAAGAAGAACAAGGTAATTATAAACAAAGCATAACCCATATTGGATCCATCTTTAACTAACAAGTTAAGAGTATAAACTCAGACACGCTATTTGAAGTCATATATCTTGCCAATCCCATACCCTCAAGAAGACGAATGAGGTTAGTTTCAAGAAAATTTTAGATGTCTTTGAAAAACTAAACATCACTATATTATTCACCAAAGCATTAGTTCAAATGCATTATTACGTGAAGTTCTTCAAAGAGATCATCTTTAAATAAACAAATTAAGAGGACTATGTAATAATGCCTTTAATAGAGGAGCACAACGTATTCTTAAATAATAAATTACCTCGAAAGCTAAATGATCTGATAAGTTGCACTATTCCTTATTTGATGATTTGAATTTTTTAGCATTATAACTTATTTTGTTCAGCTAAGTTTATAAATCTGTTTTTCTTTTCTTTTCTAATTTTTTCTATTTCATTTTGCATTGTACTTGTTTTAGTGGCCAAACCTTTCATTTTTTTTCTTTCATTGAATAATTTATACACTCCATAGATGGAATTTGGCCATAAATTTTATGAATTGTCTGATTCTTGATTATTGAATCTTGTTCTTTTTTAGTTTTAGAACTAAAATAGATCTTTTTTGTTTCCTACTCACACGAGCCCATATCCTTGCTTTTCTATCAATTTCTAATTCTACTCTTACCCCCAATATGATATTATTGTGCTAGTATAGATTAAAATTCCATTATGGTCCAATTCTGACCCACAACAGATCCTGGGACTTTGAAAATTTTGATTGAACTACTTCAACAAGTCTTCGTATAAGATATCTAGCATCTGATGTTCGTACAGTATTATCCACAACTCCTTTTCGCTCTCCATAGCAAGAAGTTCTTTTAAAAACATTATATGTATATATGATTTATGCACATATGTTAATATTATGTCTTCATCTATAGTTAGGAATGATGGAACCTGGGCCAACAAATGTGTCACTCTAGTTGGTAGATTCCATCTAGTACCAAATTGGATTTATGGAAGACCTAATTATGAAAATATGAAATTTTATCTTTCCTGTTGATTTTTTAGTAATACTCATAAAGTGCAACATTGGGCTTCTGTAACTTACGGTGACCATTCTTAGTTACTAAAAGGGTAGTGATTGATGTGGATAAGAGAAAGCTTTCATTTAGGGTAGGAAAAAGAAAGTAGAGTTCCATATATATATGATGTTGAAAAGGCCTCCTATCCTATATAAGATTTGTTATATGATGGATGTATTTGACCATACTGTGCATAAAGTTCCTTAGCCTAGT
Organism: Erythroxylum flavicans; assembly: GCA_027576715.1. Lineage (NCBI taxonomy): Eukaryota > Viridiplantae > Streptophyta > Magnoliopsida > Malpighiales > Erythroxylaceae > Erythroxylum > Erythroxylum flavicans. The sequence goes on from JANZXP010000005.1 coordinate 38,162,774, forward strand.
GGTGATGATTTAAGGGAAACATTTAAAGCTTTAAAACGTAAAAATAAAGATGAGGATTGTACTAATAGTGATGATGTTTCTAGGTTAGAAGGACAACTTAAGCCTCTACATTCTACTAACGAAGCACCTGACATGAAGCTTAAGGCATTGCCTCTTCCTTGGCATTGTGCACGCTTAGGAGATGATAAAGTATATCCTACTCGTATTTCTTCTCCTTTGTGTATTTAATAAGGGAAGGGAGCTCATCTAGGTAACAATTATGGATGAGTAAAAAGTTTCAAGGGAAGTCCAACTAAAAGACTTCTAAAGAAGCATCTATTTGATGGCAACCCTACGATTCTACCTTTTCTTTCTTTTCTTTTATTGTCTTTTCTTCGTTTTGAGTATCTTTGCATATTTATATTTTCTTTATAAGTACATTTTATGAAGTTTCTTAGAGTTTCACCTCACTAAACTTACATGTAATGAGACTTAGCATAAAGAAGATAGAAAAATGTGTTAAAGAATGACTTGAGGGTTATAGAGGATAAAGACTATCAATATAAAATATGATATATGCTAGTGTTAAAACAATATAGGGGAGGGTTTAAAGATAGAATATAATTGGTACTAGTATAAGAAATATGTCTAACACCAGTTTCGTAAGCAAGCAGCATTCTAAAGTTACAAAACCAAACTAGTAACAGTATGGGAAGTTTGTATATTGCCAGTCTTATGAGTGAGCAATACTCTAAAGAAGCATAACAAAATTGGCATTGGTATTAAAGTGTGTCTAATGCTGGTTTCATCCTGGACCTCAACACTATATACCCCTAACTCATCATTTTCGTACCTAAAACCTTAAATTCCTCCTCCTTATTGCCTCTCAAACCCAAATCTTGACTTTAAACATCATTTAACTATCTAAACACTAAATCCTTTCCTAACACACAAAACTCATCTCAGATTTCAAATTATCCTCCAAATATTAACTCTTTTTTGCATTTAGAGCGAGAAAATTAGGGATTTTATTTTGCAAAATTTTACTGTGATATTGAGTATATATATTATAGGCTCTACATAGTCCAAATAAGCTAATTTCTTCCATTCCATGGCTGTAATGCATTGAATTTGAGTATTGAGCTTGAGTTGGACAAACTTGTGGATTGTACACAACTATTGTGAAATTGTGAAGATGGTTATAGAGTTGTGTTAATTGTGATATATTATGCTAAAATTTTTACTACATTATATTTTATGTGATTGTTGGAAGTGAGAAAAAAGCGTTATTGAGCTGTTAACTTGTTGAGTGAAGTTGTGACCTATGGTGAACTATTAACATAATTGACTATAGTATATGAAAAATGCCTCTAAAAATCAAGATAAAAGCTAAGAGGAGTGAGATTCTTTCTTATTCTTCAACACCACCTCCTCCAATAAATATTTTTATGTTCACTAATTTGAATAACAAGAAATGGTAAAAAAAGTAGAGCAATAATAATATAGCCATTAAAAGGACCATAGTCCTAGATATTGGTTGAGTCTTTAAGATTCAAAGCATACTCTAAAGGATGCAGTTGGACCATTTTTTCTGTATATGGAGACTATTACTCAGAGGTAGTAAAGGATTTTTATGCCAATATAGAGGAGAATTCTAAACCAATACTTGAGGCCATTTATTTCTATACTTAAGATATCCTGGTTATGATTTTATAGGAGATGATTAAGGAGCATCTCAAGTTGTCATTAAAAGATATGAGATTAAGTTTTTATAGTAGGAGGTCATCAAGCTATGATAGGTAGAATTAGGAGCATGCACTATATAGGTTTAGATTAGAGATCATATATTATACTGGACAAAATACACTATTTATGAAAGCATTTAGCCATATAACCTCCAATAATGGCTCAAACCTTAAGTTATAATTTACAACTTTAGTATAGTAGGCTAAACTGGATTCAGACACATATTTTTACATTTTAGACGTACTCTTTAATAGTTTAAACAAGGCATCATCAGTCCCATTGTCATTGCCAATAATGCAATTCGTTAGCAATGTAGTTTGACATGATTTATAAAATAAAAATTTCTTATTCTTGGTATTAATTAGTCAACAATTAGAGAAGTAGGGGGTGGGCCTCTTTGATATAATTTATAAAGATTGGAGAGGCATAATTTTATCAATGATGATCAGATGAGGTTATTTTGTTATGCATATGAGAATAATAGGTGGATTAATCCACTCCAACTTAATAGAGGGCATCTGAACAACTTGAGTTAAAGAGGTGCAATAAGATGATGACGACAAAGACGTTGAGGAGTAAGGAGATGAGATTGACATAATTGATAGGCCACCATGGATAACAATGCAATAACTAGCGCATTATAATGATGGCCTTCATAGAGATGTTACATATATATGTGTCATGGTAAATTTTATGTGGGTGTACATTTTAACTGTATTTTTTTAGTTTAGTTTTTTATTGAAAATTTAAATGCAATTTATATTTTATTATTTATGAGCCTCTACCAATGTTGATGTTATGTAGATTTTGAGTATGGTTAAGTATGTCATAGTTGGGAATTTCTAGTTCAACTATCTAAGTGCTTAAGAAGTTCTTCAGATCCTTTTATTATTTATTCTTAATGCATAATATTGAGGACAATATTGTTCAAAGTGGGTAAGGAGGGGGCAGGGTGGAATTGAGATTGTTTTAGTTGTCCAGTAAAATTTTCAATATTTTGTGTTTTAGATTTTTTCTTTATGTTATGCATTTAGGAACTCATTAGTTACTTTAGGTTAATAACATTAATTTATGCATGATTCTTAGTTAAGATTGATTGATGAATTTGATCCATAATATGATCAAGTGAATGTTATGCAATGTTAACTTTGTGAATGTTAGAAAACTAAATTTGTTAACTAATTATACTTTGATTTGACTTGAGTTATCTCATATGGGATTAGGCCTTTATGTAAAATTTTTCTTTCTTATATGGATGTCTTCTTTGATTTAAATTTCTAGACTTAAATTTCATCCTTTTTAGATTATATGTAATCTGTGCATAAGTATTGAAATGATAAATTCAACTAAAATTGAGTTTAAGTCAAATGCCTATCCTTTATATTTCAATCCATTAATGAACCCCTTTGATTCTTGTATAAATTTTTAGCTTTTTCTTAGTTACCCTTTTATAAAGAACCTTGAGCATAAAAAACAAAAATAAGTATTTACTCCCTAATTTATGATTATGAAAGACGTAATTTAAAAATTGGGATCTCATGCCAATTTAAAGTGTTGAAAAATCGATTGGCATAGATTCTTGTGCATAAAAAGAATGAAGAAAGAGGGATCTTTATAAGAATATAAGGAGATAACATGGTGAGAATTAATTTATTTTTTATTTATATATCACTACTTTACTAATTATGAAAATTGATGTTTCCCTTATTCCTTTACCTTTGTTACCCTATTTAACTCTTTGGCCCCATTACAACTCAATTCAAATTCCTTTTTATTTTTCTTATGTAGATATATTTAAATAGTGGATATTAGATGATTTTCAAGCTTATAATAAGTTTACTTTCAGTAGAATATAATGAGAGTATCTCACCAAAATTTTAAACACTTGTGTGAATGAGTGATATCTTGTGAGGATATGTCAATTCATGGTATTTGAATTTAATAAAGGAGGTAAAATAATATTTATTTTTTATTTTTATAGTGACTTAATTGAGAAATATTATATGTTTAAGTTTTACAATTCAATTAGATTGGAATTTGTATACCTTGTGTAGTTAATTGTGAAGCTAACTAATAAATTTAGATCAATATTTGTGGTAACATTGAAGTGAGCTTTCAGAAGAATATAAGTCCTCCACTAGGTAGACCTTAGGGTTTACAAGCTTGTGACATATGCTAATTGTTAGGATTCATTTTTTTGTGACATATGCTAATTGTTAGGATTCATTTTGTTGTTAATTTCTTTAGCATAATCAATGAGTTAAGTATAGGAAAATTTGATAGGTTTATATTTTACATGTTATTTAGGTTAAATTACCTAATTTTTGGCACTTTGGTATCATGTTTTATATGGATTTTTATAATGTTTTCCTATGTTTAGTTAATTAACTTGTAAGAGACAATTTTGAGGAGGAAACATAGAATTTAGTGCAACTTTCTCCATCGTCGTGTAATTGAAGAGAATTTAAAGTCATTTGAAAAATAAAAAGATGTATAATAACTTTTTAGAGACATTGAAGGTCTAATTTAGGTAAGAGATGCCAAAAAATAAAGAAGTTGGTGGAATAAGGTATAATAGGTGTTTGGCATGCATAAAGAATTGTGTCTATCTTTTATGAAGGTTTGAGAAGTTAATAAACAAAACAAGACAAGCATAAAAGTTGATCTTAGATTAGTGTCAGATTTGTCGCTATTTTATAAAGAACATTATAAAATAAAAACTGCACTAGTAATAAATTGGTGTTTGCACCAATTATATATTGACTCACTATCAATAAAAGTTAAAACCAACGTTGGTGTTAGTGTTGGTCCTACGTTGGTTTTTGGGCATAACTTGTAAAAATATGTTATTTCTTAAGTTTAGATAGTCTAGGACCCTCCTTTTGTAACCTAGATATAAATACTTGTAGCTAATCTTTCTTAGTAATGAAGGAGGATTTGGAGCAAGATTAGAGGAGCCTGTGACATCCTCTCTTCATCTTTTATTCTACTCTTTCCTTTATGTTGAGAATAAATTTTTTTGTTAATGTTTAATGATCAGAAATCCTAGTTAGGGTTAAGGATATAACTTATAAAGAATCTTCCAACTACCAATGAATGATTTGATTTTTTTTGGTTGAATTTATTCTCTTTGTTCATAACTTGAGTTTATAATTGGTCATCATAGATTCAATATTAAGGACTATATGAAGGACTAAGAGGAGAAATATAATTTGTGTACTAATAGAATAGACATTTTAGATCTAGAGAATGAAAGTATCTTGGACTTTATTAATAACCAAATAGATTAACTATGCTTAATGAATTTGATTGTTGAATTGCACATTAAAAGATGGTATTTGCCTATTTAGATGTACTTATATGCCTTAAAAGAAGGCATGGATACCTTTAGTTAATTTTCATCTTAACATAGATAATCAAAGTTGTATGATAATTGGCATTACCTATAAGTGAAACCTAATATCCTAACATTTAATTAATTGTTTTCTCTTTACAACTTATTTACATTGCTTTTGTTAGTTTAGTAGTATAATTCTTTTATCAAATCTTTATTTTAGTTCATTTGTTAGTCTATGATTAATAAATATAGTGATATAGTTCCATAAGGGATCAATACTATAGAAGACATTTTTATTAACATATGAGCTTGTAGATTTAGTTGATTAAAGAGTTTTTGTTTACTCTTGAAAAAAAATTTCTTGCAAGATGGTTCCTCTTTGCCTTGTTAAAAAATAGAAATAGTAAAATTTCTAAAAAGGGTCTTGGATAATGGATATAGACAAGGTTTATTTATCGAATCACTATAATTAGTTTTTCTCTCTTACCCTACACTATTAAAATTTTTGTTAAATTATGTTAATGATTTATATTAAGCTATTTTATATTATATTGATTCTTATCAAATTACCTTCATTATTGAGAAAGTAATTTTTAAGTTTATAAACACCCAATTCATCCCCTCCTAGGTGCCATTAGGGACCAATAAGTAGTACAAAAATGAATCTCTTTCTTTATAATTTCAAATAAATTTGAATCATGGCATATTTAGGTGCATCCTCACTTAGTCAAGAGAACCAAATATTAGTAGCGCTTCTTTTTTTTGGTCATGAACATGACTATCTTTATTGAGAAATAATAACAAAATTTTCTTGATGGATAAAATATTGACTTATAGGAAATTGTTTTAAATGGTCCATCCATTCCTACTAAAGTTATAGATGGTAAAAAGGTTCCCAAACTAAAAGAAGAATGAGATCATTAAAATAAGAGAATAATTTCCTTGAATAGTAAGGCAGTTCACGTTTAATTTTGTGTATTGGAAAGAAATGAAATTAACAAAGGCTCTATATATGAAACAATTCAAAAAATTTGACACACTTTAAAAGTTCCACTGAGGGAACAAATCACGTAAAGAAGACCAAAGTGATCATACTAACACATTAATATGAACTATTTCAAATGAAGTATGATGACAGCATATCTAGTAGACATACTTGATTTATTAATATTATTAATACCCTCAAAGGTGTATGGAAGATAAATGCTAATGTTAAAATAGTGAGAAAATTGCTTAGGTCTCTTCCAAAATCTTAGGAATCCAAAGGGATGGAAATCAAAGAAGCAAGATATCTAAATGTACTACTATCAGGGGAACTTATTGGATCACTGCTCACCTGTGAAATGAGTATGAAGTAGATTAAACAAGAAGAGACAATGGCTCTAAAGAGGAAGAACTTAGCTTTCAAAATTTTTAGTAAGGAATCAAGTAAAAAAGAAGAGACATCGACTAGTGAAAGTGATGAGGAAAATATTGCTCTAATCATTAGAAAATTCTAGAAGTTTTTAATGAGAAAGAACTACTAAAAGAGAAGCAATTTCAAGGGTGGTAAGATATATTTCAAAATGTAAATTAAATAATATTATTTTTGTACATTATAGAAAACCTAGACACATGAAGTCTTAATGCCCTCTCCTCAAAGAAAATGAAAAAAAATGAGAGAAATGAAAAGAAGGAGAAGAGGGGTAAAAATAAGAAGAAGGCACTTAAAGCCTCCATTTGGGATGACACATGTGATTCCAAAAGTGGAAATTTCAAAAGGATAAGCAACTTACATGTGCTTCATAGCTAAGGATGACAATAAGATATTTAACGAAAAAAAGGAATAAATAATATTTGGAAAGTGGACACTTAAGGCACATGACCGATGATGCATCCTAATTTTTAACTTGTTAAAGACAAAGATGGAGGATTCATCACATTTAGAGACAATATCAAGGGTAAGAATAGCATTGGAAAAGTTGGTGTGGAAGATTACACTATTATTGATAATATGATGTTAATTGATGGATTGAAGCATAACTTATCAAGTATGAGAGAGCTATGTGACAAATAGTACAAAGTATTTTTTAAAGAAAGATTATGCATTGTATCTAGACTAGTTGACAACAAAATGATATTTTTAGGAAAGAAAGAAGATAATATATATCCAATATATGTTGATAATTTCTCTAACCAAAATATAAAATGCTTAATGTCTATCAATGAAATGCATGGATTTAGTATATGAGATTTAGACATAAAAGCATGGACCTTGTTTCCAATCTTAATTCCAAGCTACTTATTAGTGGAATTTCAAGTTTAAATTTGAGAAAGACAGGATTTATAGATCTTGATAAATGGGAAAACATTCTAAGAGCTCATTATAGAGAAAAATGTTGGTAACTTCACTAGACCTCTGTAATTATTTTATATTGATTTATTTGGTCCAACTAAAGTTGCTAGTTTAGGTGGTAAATTCTATACTTGTGTTATAGTTTATGATTTTATTATATTTATATGGGTTCTTCTTTTAGCAAGCAAAGACAAATGCTTTGCTGCATTTTTTAAATTTGTAAAGAGAGTTCAAAATGAAAAGGAACTCTCTATTACATCAATTAGGCGTGATTATGGTAGGGAGTTTGATAATGAAACATTTGAAGCCTGTTATGAATATAATGGTATCTTTCATAAATTTTTTACTCTAAGGATCCCTCAACAAAATGGAGTTATTGAGAGAAAAAAAAATAAAACATTACAGGACATAACTAGAACCATGATAAATTGATATAATATTCCTAAATTGTTTTTTACAGAAGCCATAGCTACCATATGTTACATTTTTAATAGATTATATATAAGAGATGTCGGAAAACCAACTATGATATAATCACAAGCATAGTGAAAAATATAAAATTTTGCAATTTTGCAATCAGATATCAATAATTGAATATCTTGAGAACATAAGTCGTAAAAGCTAATTGAATCATATAATTTGAGTTCCAGCCAAAACTCTTTCTAGAGGTGTCAACCATGAGCTGTTTAAGTATCTAAGCTCTAACTATATCCATATAGCAAAGAAAAAGAACTTAATATGTGAGAGGGATAAGCAGGAGTGCTAACTCCCTTATGCTTATTTCTTATCTATAGAAAACATTATGGTTTTTTAATTTCTTATTAAAATTAAATCTCCTAATTATAATTAAATTTATATTCTAATTCTAATTTTAATAAAATCAAATATCTCATATTTGATTTTTGAAGTTTCTTATACTTAATAATTAAGTCTATCTTAATTTAAAATAATTTTTCTCTTTTTAACTGCTCTTTATGTGTGACCCATTAGGTTCTTAATATGTTGGCCATGATCATAAATTATAATTCTAATTCATAATTAGAATTAGATAAATTAAAACTTTTTTTAATTTATATTTAATTCTCCAGTTAAACTATTTATAATTATGGATCAAGATTAACATTTTAAAACTTGTCATGACCACCTAAATATTAGATATGTCAAAATGGTTTCACTCAACTTGTCTATGCATGGTTATGATATATAATTTAATCCTTTCGTTATCCAATATTCCAATTAAACATAGAGTATGAATTTAGTCTCTATTCTTATAAATCCAGTCATGCTCATTCTTACTAATTAGTAATTGATTTATAATTGATATTTAAAAGCATTTTTCAAATGTCAATTCACTTTAGCTAGAGAATTCCTTGAATCACTACTAATCAAAAACTTTGAAACATTATCTATAATGACTTTATAGTGATAAATCCTTTATTACCTTACTCAATTATTTCTATATGGTTCATATTATCTCTAAGTACTATCGACTGAGCTACCCTAATTAGAATAGGTCTTAAGTAGCATTAAACATAGTAATTTCAAACATGAGAGACTTTGGTAATCTCATGTATAAGTATCTATTATACAACCATTGTAATAAGGAAACAGGCACATAAGTAATATTCCATTTGGGATCTATATAATTGGGTTAATTTAGTGAACTTATTCTTAATAAGCACCTACATGTTTGTTTAAATATCTTCATACTTTAATTTATGAGATCAATTAATTTATTCATAAGAAAGAAATAAAAAATGTGCTAGTTTTATCGTTTCATTGATATCTTGTCTTGATGAAACTATAACTAGGAAAAATTTAGGAATAATACATAAAATGAAAATTGAATATCATAATTATGATGTCATTATAATTTCAAGTGCACAGTAATTATTCCAAGAATTTTAACTTTGCTATTAAAATATCAAATGTAATTAATAAAATATATAAAGATAAAGAATACCTTTATTAATTAAAATAATAATGTAATACATAAAATTGTAATCAATCAATTCGTTGTAAAGACATAAACTAACAATCTCCCACTCAAATAAAGCTAATCACCTATATATATATATATATATATATATATATATATATATGATGGCTTAGTGAGAGAATTTGCAAAATTCTCTTTAGTTGGAACTCGCTCTAATATTATGTCTTTCTACTCCACTGCCTCCTTTTTACTCCACTATCTCTTTGATCAAGTGGAACTTCCTGAGTATATAGTTGGACTGTTGATAAGACCTTGGTTCATTTTCCTATGTAATGGAATCATTGTTATCATAGTAAAATACTATTGGTTCCATAATGCTAGGACCACTCTAAGTTTAGTGATGAACTTTTAGGTCTAAAATATTTCTTTTGTCGTGTCTAACACAAAAATATAATCTACTTCACTCATGGAATCCACAATAGTTGGTTGTTTTGAACTTTTCCAACTTGTCACTTTACTATTCAAAGTAAAAATGTACTCTGATTATGATATGCCATCATCTAGATCAAACTAAAAACTAGCATATGAATACCCCTAAACTCCCATTTCAACTCCTCTATAGACTAAGAAAACATCTTTAATCCTTATTGTAACATCCCATTTCCATATAACGGGTCAGACCAGGGAAACGGGTATACGAGAAGACCAATAAGAGAAATTAGGACAACACATCTCATGCTCATGCATTTGTGAAAATGTGATTTTTGCACATGAAAATATCAGTACATGC
>JANZXP010000005.1:38172999-38190566 GCA_027576715.1 Erythroxylum flavicans
CTGTAATTTATGTTTACGGTTTAAAAAAAAAGTTATACCGAGTTTTAATTGTTAAGTGATGTGACACGCCACCCTCGTGGGGCACGGATTCGGATATCATTATCGATATCGGGTTCGGGTCTGGCGGAAGTGGGGTGTTACACTTATTAAGTACTTTAAGATATCTTTCATAGCTCTCTAGTGACCATCACCAGGATTGGTTTGAAACCTATTCGTTATGTTTAAAGTATAAGGGACATCTGATCTAGCACATATCATCACATATATGATTGATCCAATTGCTGAAGCATATAAAATGCAATCCATTTGATCTCTTTATTCTTGTCTTTTAAGACACTATGTAACATAAGTAAGAGTCCCTTTTAGAATTCTCCGTGTTAAACCGCTTTAGCACTTTGTCTATATACATAAATTAGGATAACTCAAGCAACCTTTTTGATCTATCTTTATAAATATTTATTCCTAGAAAATAAGACACTTAAACTATATCCTTAATGGAGAAGTTCTTGGATTACCAAATGTTTATAGATTAAAACATTGGTATGTCATTTCTAATCAACAATATGTAATCCATATATATTACTAGGAAAACAACTACACTCCCACTAACCTTCTTATAAACATATAATTCATCTACATTTTTGATAAAATCAAAATCTTTGCTTTTCTTATTAAAAGGTATGTTTTCAACTCTATGATGCTCACTTAAGTCCATAAACAGACTTTTACTACTTACATACTTGATTAGGAAATCTCTTAAATTCAAAACCCTTAGGTTGTGTCGTTACATATCCTCAAGCAAATTCCTATTAAGAAATATTGTTTTGACATACATCTACTAGATTTTATAATCATGATATGTGACTATAGCTAATAAGATCCTAATGGACTTAAGAACAGCTACTGGTGAAAAGGTTTCCTCAAAATTAACTCCATGTTTTTTATTGTAACCTTTAGCCATTAGCTTTGCTTTATATATATGGACATTACCATTCACGTCAATTTTCAACTTAAAAACCCACGTGTACTATAGGTACAGTACCATTAGGAGCATCCACCAAAGTCTATAAGTGGTTAGTATATATGGATTCTATTCCAAATCTCATAGTTTCATGATATTTTAAAGAATCGGTGTTGAATATTACATCTTAAAAAGTAGTAAGGCTTATCATCCATCTTCAACACATTGGCTTTCCCCTTTTCAATACATAAATCTCAAATAATGGAGGGCCAATGTATCCTATTATTATGTCACAAACTATGTGTCTTTTGAACCATTAAATGTATATCATATGCATAAACTTGAGGTTTCTTATTCCATCTGGATGTCAATTTGTGATTCTTGGACTTTTCTAAGTTCTACTTACTTATACTACTTTCCTTAAGAAAAGAAATTCTCTTTCTAAGAATGTAATATATCTTAAGACAAACACAATTTGCTCAAGAGGATGGTAAAATTGATGTCTGATACTCTATTTCAGATACCCCACAAATTTGTATTTATTTAATTTATCTTGAAGTTTATTAGATGTTGAACACTTCATATAAGCATCACATCCCTAAATCATTAAGTGTGAAAACTTCAGTTTACTACCACTCTATATCTCATATGGTATCTTGTCAACCTATTTGGATGGAACTTTACTCAGAAGGTAAGAGACATTTTGAAAAGCATATCCCTAAAAGTAGATAGGATTATACGGCTCATCATAGAACGTATGATATCCAATAAAGTACAATTTCTCCTCTTTATCACTCCACTATGTTATAGAGTTCTAAGAGGAGTCCATTGTGAGAGAATTTTATTCTCTTTCAAGTAACTAAGAAACTCACGGTCCAAGTATTTACCACCTCAATTAGATCTAATTATCTTAATACCCTTGCTAGTTTATTTCTCAACCTCAAGTATAAGTTCTTTGAACTTGTCAAAAGATTCAGACTTTTGTTTTATTAAGTATACAAAACAATATCTAGAATTATCATCTGTGAATGTAATAAAAGTATGAGTATCTACCTTTAGTGCGAGTTGACATAGGGTCACATTTTTCTGAATATATAAGTTCTAGTAACTCACTTGCACACTCTCGCTTTCCACTAAAGGATAATTTATTCATCTTTCCCAACAAACAAAATCAACAAGTTTCATATGATTCACAAATAAAAGGATCCATATATCCTTTTTTATTTAATTTTGAGATACTAGTTTCATTGATATGACATAATATACGATGCTACAAATAAGATGGATTATGGTCACTTTGTTTTTCTTACTATTTATGTTAAGGATTGACCTTTCAAGATCTAATTCATATAAACCATTTGTAAGTAATCCAAATCTATAATAAACATCATCTTTATAAAAAGAATCACTCTTATTGTTAGTAATAAAGACAAATCGATTCAAATTTAAATAAGAAATAGAAATGATGTTTCTAATAATAACTATAACATAATAACAATTAATTAGTTCTAGTTCAAGGCTAAATGCAAAGATATACTACAAGTTCCTATATCTAATGCAACAACTCTTGCTCCATTGACAACTTACAGGTCCAATTAGCTTTTCCTTAATGTTCTACTATTTGTTAACGTTTACATATTATTACAAATATGAGAAACACATCCATTATCTAATAATCAAGAACCTGAAACAGAAGTAAAAAGATTGATCTCAATCATAAATATATATGAGGAAGTAGAGATTTATCTCAATCATAAATACACACAAAGAAGTAGCTTCCTCACACGTCTTTTCTTTCTAGTTAGCAAGACAAATTCCACAATTCCTCTTCTAGTGTCGATTATCTCCAACAATGTAAATACGTGCCCTTATCATTGTTCTTTTTTTATGTCATCTTTTGGCATTACTAATTTAACAGAAGCCTTATTCTTTTTAGAGGTCTTTTCATTACTCTTGGAAGAATCCTCTACAAGGACATAACTAGATTCCTTCTTAAAGGATCCCTCTTTAATCTTAAGTATATTTAGCAGTTTATGAAATGACACATGTTTTTGATTCATATAAAAGTTTATAATGAACTATGAAAAGCTCAAACTAAGAAGTTGTATCACCAAATCAATGCTTAACCTATGGTTCAAATATAACTGAATTCGCTTAATTTTTTAATATAGCCAATCATCCTCAATACATGCAACTTAACTGAAAATCCTTTTACCATCTTGCGTTGATATAATGCTCTAGAAGTCTCATAACTTTCCACCTTATTTTATGCATGTAAATGGCCAAAAGAAAGATGTAAGATACAAGAAATTGTTGTATGTTTTTAATATACATGTATATAATTTTTTTAGTTTCCTCTACAATATGCATTTAAATTTTTAATATGTCCAAATACAAATTATACATCTACATTAGCAAAGAATTTATTGGACATGCTGTAGTAGTAACTTATAATATGTTATGAATTTAGTAATAACATTTCCAATATGAATTTAGTAACTTATAATGAATTTTTCCATTTATTTTTATATGATTAATCTTTTACAGTTGACTATTTTTTATATGAAGTATCAATTTAATTTTAACATATGCATTTGTTTATTTTTATAGATAAAGGGGTAATTTTAAAAACCTTTCGATAATTCAGTCTCTTCAAAAAAATTCGATGATCCGGTTTAGGCTTATATTAGATTGGTTCTTGATTTGAAGAATCATACTATTTGTTTGTATTGTAACAAATGTTTGAAATGTAGCAGAATTACCATATTAAAGAAACTTTTAATTGGAATTAAAGGTAATATGGAGCCTTATAAGAAAGCTAGCCATAATATGGAGCCTTATAAGTTAATATTAATAAAAATAAATAGATAGTTGATATATTTATATTATTATAATTTTTGAGATAAGATTAAAATAAAATTAAAAATTGTATAACATAATATATTAAGAAGCTATTTTATCATTTTATAAAATCTGAGAAAAAGATTTTATATTTATCGATACCAATATTGTGTTGTAACAGAACCAAATGTAACATTAAGTCCATTTCGATATTCAGGACACTAATAAAGAGATAAGAGATTATTCATGATTTTTTCATAGGCATGTTCAAAAAATCGATTACAATATTAAGGTTATGTTCGGTTGGCGTTTATTAATGAAATGATATAGAATATAATATTATTCCATCGTTTGAAAGGAAGTTTATAATAAAATAGAATGAAATGTGATGAAATAGGAGGGTTTATATTATATTTTATTCCAACGTAAACAATAAAAATGAAAAATTTTCGATTTGGAGAATTTAGGATGTAATATAAAATAATAAACAACTTTTCACTATATTACATTATAAACCCTTCTTCTGAACAACATTTTACTATATTATATTATGAATTTTTTTATTCTTCTCAAACAAGAATTTTCTAATATTACATTTATTTTTATTCCATTAAAAACTTTGTGTCCAGTCTAAAAGTAGGCTAACAATTTTTGGTCGGTATTTGTTTTTAAAAAAAATTTGGTCAGTGCTAATCTGTAAAATTCTATTATTTTTAATCACTAATCAGTGCCGTTTCATCCCCAACAACAAATGCATACATGGATGTGGAGGCATTAAAGTGAAAACACAAACAATTGAAGAAAAGATGAATAAGTGCATAAACCTCTTAATAGGCCGTCTGTTGTTGGGCTTGGAAATCCAAACAGGTCACGTTTCGAGAAATTAATGACGAAGAAAAACCCTAGGCCTATAAAATCCTAAATGTACCCACAGAGCCGTCCTTTGTTGGAGAAAGAAGAAGAGAAGAAGAAGATGCAGATATTCGTGAAAACCCTAACGGGGAAGACCATTACTCTCGAGGTAGAGAGCAGCGATACCATCGACAATGTCAAGGCCAAGATCCAAGACAAAGAAGGTTACTGCCGCTGGTCTAAGACTCCGTTTTGCTTGTTTTGTTTTTTGGAAAATGATTTGTCCTCTTCACTTAGCTTGTTGATTGTGATTATAGGGATTCCCCCTGATCAGCAGCGACTCATCTTCGCTGGAAAGCAGCTCGAAGATGGCCGTACCTTAGCGGATTACAATATTCAGAAAGGTTTTTTCTTGTTAGCCCACTGTTTTTCAGTTGGTTGGATCCAGGAATTAGTTTCAAAATGCCTGATAAATTTCTGTTCTTTTGTGCTCAATTAGAGTCAACTTTGCATCTTGTTTTGAGGCTTAGGGGAGGGATAATAGAGCCTTCCTTGATGGCTTTGGCTCGCAAGTACAATCAGGACAAGATGATTTGCCGCAAGTATGCCTCTTTCTAAAAATGTTATCTTTATGTATTGTTTTCTCTTCATAATCTAAATGTGTGAAACATTTTATTATGCAATAAATATGTTTGCTTTCATTATCTTTTTCTCGTTTGGGACTTTTCTTACCTTCTACTGCTGTTAATAGTGAGTACGAAGTTATACGAGGTCCCTATATCATTCTCCACTCAAACTTTGTTAGCTGGACCTTGTAATTTACTCAGTTGATTTTCAAGAGTGGCATATCGTTTATCCCCCTATAGCTTTTGTACGTTATGCTTCTGTTTTTGGATTGACGTCAATTCTTCACTTCCTTTTATACTTCCTATTGTATAATGACAACATAACATTCATTTTAGTAGATGCTAAGTTGTAAGAAAATTGAAAGTGGTTTTGAAAGCAAAATTGTATCGTGAAATGCTGAAGCAGTTTATATACATTCAAAATTTCCCTTTGATTCATCAGCTGGTGGAATGAGAAGCTGCATTACTTGATGTCTGTATCTAAAGTCTAAATGCATGTTGTCTTTTGTCATACGGTTGCATATGGGAATGTACGTTGAACTCTCTATTGTGGCTGAAAATTGCAATGGAGAGCATCTTAGTTCCCAATATTTATACCATTCTACAACTTTGTCAACTGAGCTCGTTTTCTTGCAGTTGATTTTCTTGGATGGCATATATTTTGTGTTTATGTAGTATATGTGCTAAATATATGTTTATCTAGTATATTTGCTTTCAGAGAGCATTTAGCCTATTTGTTAATCAACTGTTAAAATGGAATAAACGAATATGGCTTTACGATAAACTGGAAATATCTGAGGCCTTAGAATTGACATAATTTTGTTTTGCCTTTCTTGTTCCGCAGCATGCAAATGATTTTTTTTCTCATCATAATAGCTGAACCATTGTTTGTAATGTCCAATTATTTTCTTGGAAGATATCCCTTTTGTAAAGATTTGGATGATATCACTGTCTTGCAATTTATTGGACAAGGAAATCTTGTATCATCCGCTTACTTTCATTTTATTTTGCCTTGATAGATGTTATGCTCGACTGCATCCGAGGGCTGTAAATTGTCGGAAGAAGAAATGCGGGCATAGCAATCAGGTTCTTTCCTTATTAGTTTTAGCTTTCTTTTGCGTTCTCCTCGTTTACTTGTTTAATTTCCTTCACAATTTTCTAATTATTTTACCTTACTAAATAATATCTCTTGGACATCTACGCAGTTGAGGCCTAAGAAGAAGATCAAGTAAACTATCATGGGGATCTGTTTCTTTCGTGGCATGGAAGAATTGTCAATTTTGGACTTCAAATTTTGGTGTTTACTTGCTTGGACGGACTTGTGCTCTGAAAGAGTTAAAAATGATGATGGATGAATGTATGAAATAACCCAAATTTCAACTATTTTTTTAACATTCGTACTAAAGTGTTCCTATTATAGGTTCAAATATACTCTTTTGTTATTACTGTTTATGTTTTCAATGTTGTCTCATATATTTAATTGTGCTTATATGCATTTGCAATATGGTTGCTTCTTGGAAAATATTAGGCATTAAGACCTTAATTGTCAAGGAACCTATATGCCCAGATTCTTTAGTAAGAGATTATTAAAAATGTGATAATTGATAACGGTATGTTGTTTGTACTCTGCTATTCTCCTCATTCGGTGGAATGCATTGTGTATGAGCATAGATTTTAATTTTTGGTATTTATGGGAAAATAGATCTTCAAAATTATAGTCTGGTTATTGATGTTACACTAAAATTTCAGTTATATTTTAAAGCTAAAACCTGTAGATTTAATTTCAATATTTTTTATTAAACGTGATAATATATGAACGCAAAAAATGTAAATTTAATTTTAATATTTTTATTAAAATATGCTTAAATTTTATAGTATAATAAATTCATTTTTAATAATCTTAATTTATTTTTGTTTAATTTTTAATAAATTATAATTAAACTTAATCAATTAATTTAATTTAATTATATTTTAATTAACCTAATTTAACCCTAATTATTCGAAATTTAATATACGAATCCTAATTTCCTAAATCTCAAAATTCTCGTGTCATCTGAAAACAACTATAATTTTCTAATCTCCTTTGTAGAATCATCTAGAAATTGAGTCTTCTTTTTGTCTTTTAGAGCTTCTCAAAATATTGCTCTGTTGGTTTTATCCGCCTGGCAATTATGCCGTTTAATTGGGGTTTTTATTTTCCTGTTTGTATGAGCTCGTTAGCTTGCATTGCTTCTATAATTTGTTTACGAGTTATGAGATCCTTACCAAATTGTTCAAACGCAAAATCTTTCAGTCTTTTCTGTCTCACTACACAACAAGAGGAAAGATTTTGGTTCCTTTTCTAGAACTATCAGTGCCTTGAATGTTCTTTTATGAGAACCTCGACTACTATCCAAATACTTAGATGGTGTTGTTTCAATAGGTAACTTGGATATAAGTTTCATGATAAGATTTGGATTTTTCC
Organism: Erythroxylum flavicans; assembly: GCA_027576715.1. NCBI lineage: Eukaryota > Viridiplantae > Streptophyta > Magnoliopsida > Malpighiales > Erythroxylaceae > Erythroxylum > Erythroxylum flavicans. Next base: position 38,180,744 of record JANZXP010000005.1, read on the forward strand.
ACCTTAGTGTTATTGGCTTTTCCATTAAACTTCTTAGGCATTTACTTACATGCTTAAATCATTTGTTTTTAGTAGCCTCAAGCAGGACTGCCCAAGTTTAATAAGGGAGATCTTGTTCCAACTACAACGACTAGTTAATGTAGACCTTGGCAATGCTTCTAAGCCCATTAGCTTGACCATTAAACTAAGAGGTCGTCTTTGAGATGGGTGTCGATTTCTAGATTGAAAATGAGAAGAGAAGTTAAGGATGAAAAGGGCTCGATTTCCAAACGATTTAATATTAGAGACAATTGAGATTAGGGAATTAGGGTTATTTTTAGGTGGTGTAAGAATTTTGAGATTTAGTGAATTAGGGTCAATACGATTTCAAATTACAGACAAAACAGACTCAAATTTTATATTGAAAATTTTGAATAATTAGGATCAAATTAGGTTGATATGGTTTATTGAGATTAAATTAGGTTAATTAAGTTTAATTAGGAATTATTATAAATTAAACGTAATAAAAACTTAAATTAATTTAAAATTATGTAAAAAATGAGTCTAAATGGGATAGTGGAATCCATAATTTAAATATAAAAATATTAAACTCATGTCAAGTTAACTCTAATGTAGCACATAATGGACGGAAACTTAATTTCATTTAAATTTTCATTCATTTAAAGTATATTGTAAATATTTTGCAAATATCAAGATTCATTTTGAATGTTCCAAAACATTAGGACCTAACAAAATGTTAAAGACAACGTTAGGAACCATTATCGACTTATAAAGATAAATTTGTTAGCTGTTTTTTTCTACTTTTCACATTGTCCCAGTTGCATATGACTCAATTACATGTTATTATATGGGTGTCTTGTGTCTTTGGTATTATATATGCACTATATACGTGTGTGTACTGGATAGACTACCTCAGATGCATATACTATATCATATATGCGTGCTAAATAGAGTATCATATATACATGCATTCGTTCAGATTGATAAATCACGTTGGATTAAGTTAATGATATACTCATCATTTTGGATATATAATTACATTATTATTTATAGAACTAGTTTAGGTGTATGCAATTGTAGTAAAGAGAAAGGTCTGATTAAATTGCTCCTCGAAGAGTTACCTTTAACAGTAAAAAGAAAAATACAAGCAAACTATAATATTAAATTTTTAATAGCCCTAGTAACCTAAGTTATTAATTGTATATCTAAGATCTAAAGATCATTGTCATTTCTTCAACGAAATATTTACCATATTATTAAATGACTATGTATGTGTGTGTGTGTTGTGTTTATATGTGTTGGATTAAATAATTTGGATATTTTGTTGCCTTTTCTTGATTGATATATATGTGCTAGACATTTTGTTATCCTTTTGGATGTGTATGTGCTCGAGATCTTATCGTCATTTTCTCACTCTTGTGATGTTCCTTTACTTTATTTGAACTAGGATGCAAGTGATTATAATTTGTTGAAGTAGTCTATTTAATGTGAGAAGGAAACTTTGAGGTATTCACGTCCCACAAATGATTTATGTAACAACATAGGCATAAAAGAAAGAAAAATTAAAATATTCATATCATAATTGGTCACCTTGATGTTATATGTTACATGATTTATGTTAATTGATATAGTCTTAATTTCCATACATATATGATATTTTAAGGACCACAATGAATCAATGTGGAAGTATGAAGTTGTTTTATAGCTGGGAGTTCCAATTGAAACCTAAGTTAGGTATGAAGGAGGGTCAATTAGTTTTTTTTAGGTAAAGACATATTTTGCTAGTTATTAGCTGATATGTAAGACAAGTATTGAACAAAGGTATATTCAAGTTAATAAAGAATATTATATAGTTCATTAATTCAATTTCAATGTCATTAAAATTATTGAATCAAATGATAGTTATATAAGACTAATTAGTTTGATGAAGTTCTAAAGGAAGGTGGATGTGTATATAACAAACAAGTTGAATAAAACTAGCTTAGCTCCTGAAATATTACAGATAACTTGTGGGGATAATGTTAGTGATAGATTGAGTGGTGACCTAAATATTGGTGATGGGACATTGGGATATATGGAAAGAAAAATAATGATTAAAGGGTAGAGAAAGTTAAGAGTATTAGTGAGGATGTAGTTATTGATTATAAGGACAATTAAAATGAAAAGATTAAATATGGAAATAATGAAATTAGTGATGAGGTTGGAGAACAACAAAATGCTCAACATGAAGATGTACTCCATATCTTCAATGCATCTGTTCTGGATGACAATCATCTATTGGAAATAGACTTAACATATTATGGAAATTTTCCTTTTAGTGATGACTATCTTAGTGGTGAAGAATCTAATGAACCACTAAGGAGACCACCTATGAGTTATAGACATGAAGTAAATGGTGTACAATTCCATTAAACTTTAGGCATGGAGTTTAGTAATGTAAAAGATTTTAAAGATGTAGTTGCTGACTAGTAGTGGCCACTAGATTTAATGTTTAACTGGAAAAGGAATGAGATAAGAGAGGATTAAGTTTGGGTGCATATAAGGGTGCAAATGGGAGTTATGTGCTTCATATGATAATAGTAGTAGGTGTTTCAAGGTAAAACCTACAAGATACAATACACTTGCTTCACCACATATAAGCCAAAATAGTTTTTGCAAAATTTCATATAAGGAATTTCAAGGACATTCATACTTTACAGGGATGAAACTTGTAGTTCTGGAGCATGAAAACTTTATAGTTATCTATGTAAGCATGATTTGTATTATTTCATCATCCAATCAATAGGAGGAAGCTTTTGTTTTGAAAATTTTTATAAGAAAGATAAATTTTTAAAAGTTTATTAGTAAATGTTGCAACCGGTGACAAACACCTACAAATGAGAACAAACTCACCCCTTATAAAGAGGATGATGTTAGTGAGACTGAAAAATATAAGAAAATAGGATAAGAATGAATTAAAAAAGATGAATAGCCCATATTAAATGTCCTAAAATAAACACAAAAGTGACAAAAATGTCAGAACATTAAGCCCAATTGAAGAAAAAAACAAACAATTGTTGATAATTAAGCTCTAGTCGATATGAATTTCAATATTGATTACTTATTGTTGTAATTGTAGATAATCAACAACCTATAATGCATTATATCATATCATTACTTATTGTTACAGATGCAACACTTTGGTGATGGAGGAGCTTCAATAACTTCAAATGATAAAACCTCATAGAAAATTACATACACTATTTACTTTGCCTCACGAATACAATCAAATTGACAAGAATTGTTCATGGATTTAATGCCTAGGTACCTAAAATAGACAATCAAGCTTTAAGTATTATAACAAGTCAACGTAATAGCTCTATGCACCCTATGTAAAGAAAATTTAGACATGTTGATCTAAGAGCATTCAAGTTGGTGTTCCAATCAAAAGGCCTTAGATTCAAAGGGACTCTAAACATATCATTTAGACAATTACAATTTCAAGTGACCAAGGGCAACCTATAAGGGAGTTATTCAATCATTTTAAGAATAACTTTCTCAATTAATTATGCAATAATCAAGCAATCTACAGTTATCATACACTATGTTTGGGACATATGATTTGTGCTCTTTCTTTTGGATATTAGGTTGTAATGGAATAAATGATGAGTATTATCTCTACATATTCAACTATGTTTTGTGTTTTTTTGGTAGTGTAAATGAATATAGTATAATGTACAGTGATGTCTTGTTATTAGTGTAAATGAATACACTATGAATACATTCACCGATAGTTTATGTTTTGTTAGTGGGATATATACCATATTGATCCAATAATGGTTTAATTTTGTAAATGTCGCAATTGATATGTTATAGCCATTATATTTATTATATTGGTTATAAGAACCAAATCAAAATAATAAGAATAGAATTCGAAAGGGAGAAATAAATTTATTAATATTTCATATAACATCATAAAACTAAGATTATTGAAAATGTATAACCATTTTCAACAATATGGTTTACAAGTACTCTCATAATAACGATGACAACTTCTGTAATAATATTTACTAATATTTGGTCCTTAATATTTAATTCTTTATTCTTTTTGAATAATAAAATTAATGTCAACCTTTATGTTCTTCACTTTCTCTTTAATCTCATTATTTTTTTAAATGATAGTTTATAAACTATATCCTGCTCCACTTGATATTTTACTTGTCTTTGTTTCACCATCTTTTTTTAAAACATCCATCGCTTTTCTTAATTTATGAATTTAATTCAATTACATTTACTAACCTACAAGAAAATGAATCCATATCAATTAATGATATAAACAACTTCAGTTCATATGTAAAATTTTAATCAATGAATAATTGCTTAACTAGATAATTTAGGCAACCTAATAATCTAATGCCTGGGTTATAATGAATTTATGAGGTCTTCATTTGAGCATTTAACCTATAATGACATATGACACTTTGTGTATTTAATCTGAATTTGTTTCTAGACGAAGAGACATAATCTAACTATAAGATTTTCAACATACAACATAAGCCTAAATATTGTACAAATATATATACTTTTTAAATAACATGCTAAACCAATGAAAGGATTATGTTAAGGATCTCCATTGTTTATGCATCAATTTCCACAATTCTACAATACTAGTAATAAGGGAGAAATAACATAAGGTAACATTTGAAAAGGAGACACTCGACAACTATATAATAGGGAAACCTACGATAGGATATATCAATGCTCATCATTTCCAAAGAGTTAGGTTAAAGGTATATCCAACAAGGTTTTTGAAACTTTTGAATAAAAAATACCAATTTTGTGATGCAATGGTTGCTCTAAAAGTTCCATGAATGGAAGGATAAGCCAAGGTTCATTTTAATTGTACTATAAGACTATATTTTCATTTATGATAAAAGATCTTAAAGTGGAGAACTTTAATATAGGGTAATACTTCTCGATATATTGTTTTGTTAATATATGTTATTTTAGGAAGAACAAATAAGTTAAATACTTCTTTGATTTAGATATATAAAATTGGTAAGAAACATGGTTTAAAATTTTACAACCTTATTTATTTCTTACTAGAGGAATAATATGGGTTATGACAAAGAGAGAGATGTTATAGAAGTTCATAAGTAAATATAACAAATTATCCAATTTATTTCCTTCCATTATATATATTTGGATATCTTACATAGGTGGAGCCAATAAGCTCATCAACAACCTCATTCTTGAATCTAAGCAATCTTTCTTTTGGTAACATGAAAGTATGGGAACAAAACTCAACACAACACAACTGATTGATAAAGAAGATGATTAAAAAAACTGTACACTAAATGAAGGTGTTACTATAAGTGACACAAAAGAATGAGAGAAGATAAATAATTCAAACTTAAATTTGTGACACTAAAAAACATTTAATAAATGTTACAATAGGTTTATGAGTGAGAATCTAGTAAATCAAAATGAAGTAAAATTGGCATTTGAATAGCGTAATCGTAAACAAAAAACTAGGGAAAGAACTTAAGTGAAATAATGATATCGTCTAGACATGGTAACAAGACTTTTTATATAATTAAGAAGTGATTATTACTGTAGAAAAGCTGTCAGTATGTTTAAGTTAATTGATTCTAAGTAATTTTATAACAAACGTGGAGGAGAAATTGATTGCATGTATATTAATACTGGCTCCAAATCTCTTAAAAACCATTATAATTTGGACATCAACATTCAGATTATAATCAGATAGATAATCACTAGCTTGTTACATATTTCAATCACTTCATTCTTTAAAGTGATTAGACCTTTTCCAAATGCATAGTGCTTTAAGAGTAGTTTTAATCATTACACTATCCTTTTCTTATAACGGTTGTGAACTTTACTTGGATTAACCACATTTCCATGACAAACTTTGACAGGATGCATACAGGTTTATCATCAGCCATGGTTTTCAAGCTTTTATTCTATACATGCTAGTGTGCTACCTATTGATTTTCCATTTTTAGTTATTTCTTAAGTTAGAAAAATCATCTTCTTTTTCTACTCATTTCGCTGCATCAAATGGTAATGTAAAGGGTATCCTTTTGCTATTAAGCTACTTCAAGCTAATCCAAAGTTGAAATGAAAGAAAAAGTAGATCATGTGATAATAAGAATTAAGATAGCAACCAATATGGCTTCTTCATAATAAAAGACATAACCAAATCATGAGACCATCCAAAACTACTGGATGTCTATGAATAGGATTTGTTAGTTTACTATTTGGATTTTGTTTTTATTTTCCCTACTTCGAACAAGTTCCACTGAGCTACTTGAATCCTTCCTTTTTTGTCTTTTCTAGGTCTCCTAGGTCTCTCTCTTTCACTCCTTCAATGGTATGTTCATTACTGGTCTTCCCATGCTCCAAGCATTCAGATTCTCCACAGTAATTGTCTCTGTCCCATTGTTAAATAAAAATAAGTGAGCCTTATCGAACACAGCAAGTGTTGGATATACCCTAGATGTCACCACAGTTTTGCCTCCAGCACCGAAGCTTTCCACTACTGAATGATCAATCTACAAGTGAAAATGATAGGAAAATATATCATCATATAGTCTAGACAAAGTGACACCATAAGTAGAGTTCATGATAATGAGATTGTTTTACCAAACTCCTGAGAGAAAGCTTGTTGGTTAATAAATCAACGTCGACGAACCCTGCAAAGGATGGTTTGTATAGACCCGCTCCCAAAGATGAACTATCATAGAAAAAATAAATGAAATTGAGCTGTTAAAAGTAAACAACAAATGCAATTAAGGCATGCAGAGTGATGAGAGCAGGATTAAGTACTAATATGTTGGGAGTTCCAGACAAACCTTCTTGCATCAGAGCACAATAAGACCTTATACTTCTCTGTATCCTTAAATATCCTGAAGAAGACAGGAGTAAATTCTTCAAGGTTTCCTGAAGCCAATGTCAACAGTCCAAATGGCCCAAGCCCTCCTTGTTTGCGTGAACCCCTACGGGCACAAACATCTATAGCAGGAAGCTTAGCCCAATTAGGGTCAAAAGGCTCAGCTTTTTTCAAGCTCGGAAATGAAAAGGTAACGTCCACATCAGCCTGTGAACAATATCAATAAACATCATATCTTTTTAACATAGTGCCAAATCAATCTGACAAAGTTGATTTTCAAGCCAAATCAATCCGAAAAAGTTGAATTTCAAGTGTGACGAGCAAACCTGGGCAGTGGTGATTCCTTTAACTTCAACATGATCTCCCAAGTTAAGTTTTTGGTTGCACAAGTGTACTTTTTTGCGTCGCAGAGTCTCTATCTCTTCAATAGGCCATTGAACTAGTTGTTTTCCATTAGGATCTAACCACAACTTTCTTGGAATGCTCTAAAACAATTCGAAATCCAACAAAAAGTTAAAGACTTTATTAAACATTACAAGCATTCCTTGCACATATTTGATAGAGAAAAACACATTTAGTAGCTTTTTACCTGAATTCCAGCCCATCCCTTAGTGGTATCTGCAGCAACACTATCTGATTCATTGGCCCAACCCCACAAAATCCTTCTATTTTTTACTGGGTCATAGAATGTCTTTGAAGCATAAAAGTTTCCATAATCAAGTCTAAGTCCATCCCAACCATCAGCTGAGGTGTTATCAGGAATATATCTATCCTTCTTCCTATCATAGGTACCTATCGTGTAATACTCGTATCTTGTCAAGTCTAGGCTAACCTTAAGGACGTGTTTCACATCTATACAAACAGCTGATGCATCCAACCCGTTTTGACCTGATATAAGAACTGGGAAAAAATCTGGGCATTCCCACATGCCCGTATTTTCCTTGGAATGTAAAGGGTGTTTCGCCTTGACCCATTTCTTAAAGTCCCTACTTCTGTACAAATATGCAATGCCTCTATTCTTTCTCTTGCTGCCAACCAATATTTTCCAGTGCCTATCAACTCGCCAAGCAGTGGTGGGGTCACGAAATGCACTAGCATTCACTCCTTTATCCGGGTCAACAATTGGGTTATCGTCAGGCTTAACCCATTTTCTGAGATATGGGTCAGACAAATTTGCAGGTATTGCATAGTTTTGAACCTGACGCTGCTTCAAGTCAATGCCAGTATAGAGAATTATAGGTTTATTGCCAGGGAGTATGGTGGCTGAGCCTGACCAACATCCTTTGATATCAAACGGCTTGGTTGGATAAATAGCAGGCTCCAATGATTGCCAATTCACTAAGTCCTTAGACACTGAATGAGCCCAAACTATGTTGCCCCAAACTGCACCTTTGGGATTGTATTGGTAAAATAGATGGTAAAGCCCTTTGTAGTACATAGGTCCTGTTAAAAGTTTTAAAAGTGAACAAGCATTGGATTAGATTAGTACTTCGGACACAATTCAATATAAAAACCAAAATGCCAGAGAAGCTTACCATTTGGATCTGCTCATGAATTTGTCCATCCCGTAAATTTGAGCATCCAGATCATACATAATGTAACACAAAGGAAATAGAATGAAAATGTTAGTGATCCCTACTAAAGGATTTTATTTAACACAATATCCAACATATTGTAATGAGATAATAAATTTTAATTCTAACAGGAGAATCAAGGTCACTTTTGACTACAGTTTAGTTAAAGTAAACTAATCTTGATCAATTAATATGTTTAAAAGTTATATATCATATTTCTCTCTGACAGATAACTGTTACTTCAGAAGGGATCATAATGAAAACGTCATGTAACCTGAGTTTACTTCCTGAATGTCAAAAATATCTAGAAGAACTATAACCTGAGATCGGTTTATGCTTTGGATTGTGGCCTTATAACAACTATGCAACCTGGCTTAACTAATATAGTTGTTACAATTTTGATTGCCAAGGACCACTCTAACAAGTAATCCACATTTTTGAACACAAATGGGGTCCCGATTAGCTTGATTATAGTTTTAGCCAGTTAAGAGATGGTTCCTTGCAAGGACAGGACCAACCGAAGATTCGTAAATGATTTAAGTCAATGTCTAGAAATTGACATAAAGACTTGAGAGAAAGCCTTTAATTGCCCATTAGAGATTTCAAGATGAAACTCCAGATTAAAATGCAAGTGCTAGTGCAGAACCCTTTTTCAAACTTCTTCAACGTAACCTTACACCATTAGAGAGCAAAACTAAGTGCGAATTGCATGTTCCCAGTAATGAAAATGCCCAAAATTAATAAATGCCACAAGCACCAAAACAACTAGGGCAACCACTATCCAGAAGACCTATAAAGAAAAAGTCACATATTCATAATACTATAATCTCTATTATTACTTCGAATAATAATACAATTTTAGAAAATTATGCTCGAATTAGAGAATTCTAAGGTATGTGGGCACCAAAAAGAAGTAGGGAACATCAAAAATTGTTCATGCAAATATTATATTAAATATGTAACAGATATTAATGATACCCTCAAGATGTCATCAAGACTTTTCAATTCTATACCTGCTGTGTTTGTCTCTTCTGACACTTGGAACCTTTTTTTTTGGGCATAGAATCAGTATTATTACTCGTCAGTAGTTCTAGACTACTGATGCAAACTTGTTCAAATATCTAGCTTTAATCTGTATACTTGTTACCTAATACCATCTACGAGCTTCTATTCTCGATAGACTTGGCAATTTTAACCCGGCCTGATTTTGGCCCAGCCCAATCAAGCCACGGGTCGAAACAGTTCGACTCAAATTGGCGATACCTTGCTCATTGACATGTGTAATTCTCAGCCAACAAAATGGTTTGACTTAGAAAATTATGTGACGTTGGTAATTATAATGGCAAACAATAACTTA
>JANZXP010000005.1:38208578-38239067 GCA_027576715.1 Erythroxylum flavicans
AACCTAAAAATTTAATGAAATGAGTTATTGAATAAAAAAAATCCTACAAGTTAAAAATTCTAGTACATAATAATTTAGTAAAACATAGCATTCATGGAATTAATTACATAATAGGTTAAAGATACATTCAAGCCTTATATTTTATTAAGAATGTTTTTTTTCTATTTATAGTAATAATATGGGGGTATTTTTGTCCAACAGCTCGCGTGTTTTGTTTCTGTGACAGACACAAGAAAGTTATGCCACAGTTTTGGAAGGAACAAAAAATTTGTGTTTTTGTGAATTGGAGACGGAACAAAAATGGGCAGTGTCAGCAACCAAATGCTGCTGGACACAGGATTTTTGTGTTTTGTTATTTTTCTCCACTCACGGAGACATCAACCAAACCCAACGTAATAGAACAAAAACTCTAAATGTTTTAGAATAAAACTAGTGTTGATTATAAAGTATGTTCAACGTTGGCCTCGTTTTGAACCTTGACAATATAAATAGCCAAATTATGATTTTTCCTTCCTAAAACCCTAAACCCTCTTCCCTTTTGCCTCTAACCTTAGATTTTCAAGCAAATCTAGACTTTTGTTTCCATATTCAGTCTTTAAAGATTAAATCTCATTGCACACAAAATCTATCTCATTACCCATCATTTAAACCTCCAAACATCATATTTTCACACTAGTGAGACATAAGTGAGATTTTTATTATTAGTTATGTTGGGAAAGTATGGATTTTGCATTGCACAGTGTTCTAGTAAGTTATTATACTGATTTTCATAGTAGGAGTACACTAAAGTTGGGATTTGGAGTTTGATTAAGACATATTGGGATTATGTGTATTGCTGCTTTATTATTATTATTTTTTGAGTTTTTGGTTTGGCATTATGGATTTTATGATATCATTATGCTAAATTATTGTATTTTTGTTTGTAGAGTTGAAAAATGTTATTAAACGAGTTCAATATTATGAAGTTATGAATTATGGTATTATTGGCTTGTTTGTTATTATATGGGAAAGAATGCCTCTCCTGTAAGATTTAAGAAAATAGTAAGGAGTGGGAGTTTCTGCCTCACCATCAATATTGTCTTCTCTAGATGATAATTTATAATGATGGCTAATGAGGAATGGTATAACAAGAGGAGCAACATCTACGTAGTTGTGGAGAAGATCATTATTCCTAATATTGATCGAGTCTTTAGGATTCAAAATGTGTTGAGGAATCTAAATTGGTATTATTTATTGACTCTTCATGGCAATTACTACCCGAAGACAGAATGAGTTATATGCTAATATCAAGGATAAAGCTAAACTGAAGCTTGTGGCATTTACTTCTTACTTCTGTGGCACTACAATTATTATTTCAAAGGCAAGTATAAATAAGCACCTCAAGTTGCCATCGAAGGGGACGTGTTTGAGTTTTCATAGTAGATAACCATCGAGGCATTATAAGTAGGAATAGAGGGAGGCTTTACACATATTCGCACTGGGGCTCATATACTTTATAACATCTGCATTTTTTATGCAAGAACTTAGCCATGTAACTATAACTAGTGGCTTATATATTAAGCTATAACATCTAACCTTAATCTAGCAGGTTGAACCATATTTGAACCACCTATTTTTACCTCATGGACGTCTTATTTAATGATCTGGGTGATGTTCCACTAGTTTAATTCTTATCCCTTATACTATAGTCCATCAACATCATAGTTTAACACAAGTCATCAGACAAGAATTGTGTATTTTCGGTGCTTATTAGTCAATTACTAGTAAAGTAAGGGGTAAACATCTCAAGTTTTATGGTTGTGAAGATCAAAGATGGTAACTATGTCATCAAATCAGATTATTTATGTGTACCTAAGACAATAACATGTGGATCAATCCACATTGACTAGATAGATGAAACTCTAATAACTCAAGGTAAGAGGCAAAGAGGAATAACAATTACGAAGAAGTTGAGGATCAAGAAGGGAATATAGGGACAAATGAGAAGTCTTAGAGGACTTTTTTGCAACAATTGACGGACGTCATCTTGACTTCAGGTACATATGGCATTAAAGAACACTAAGATATATTAGATGTGGGCTTATCTACAGCAATTTCCACCATCGTCACCACCCCAACGACTTTAGGCTCACCATACATGCATACTTTTAGATAGGATTAAAATTTTGTTTTTTATTGTTATTTTATTTTCATTAAATTTTTATTTATTTTTGTTTTTATTTTTATTTATTATGTTGAATTGAGAATATTAGAAGTTTAATGCAAGTTTTTTTTAATTATGATCCTCCACGATTTTATTTAGAATTATGTAGATGGTGTTGGTTGATTCTATTATGACAAAAAAAGTTCCATTGCAACAATTCAGGTCTTCGTGGAGTTTTCCTAACTCTTTTTCCTTCTTTATTCTTCATACATAGTATTAAGGATAGTATTTCTAAGTGTTGAGGATAATTTTTGATTATTTTATAATGACATTTAATATTTTCACTATTTTTTTTGCAATTTTTGTGTTTTTAAGTTGTAGGCTTTATTGTGTTTAATTTGTTGCCTCTAGAGTTAATGACATAAGTTTATGTACGATTTGAATTAAGATTGATTGTTAGAATTAGATGTATAATACGGTTAAGTGATTGAGATGCAAATTCAATTTTTTGAATGCTAGGAAACTAAATTTGTTAAGGGATTATTCTTTGATTTGATATATCTTTTGTGATTCCATGAGAATTTGCTCTTTTATTCCATATTTTCTTTGTTTCTTATGTGGATATCTTCTTTGATTTTAAATTTCTAGAACGTGAATTTTATCTTTTTTAGATTGCATGTAGGATTTGTGAAAACATAAAGGTGATAAAGGCACTTATAATTTGAATTTAAGCCAAATCGTCTACCTTTTTTATACATTAATCCATTAGTGGGCCCTTTTTATCTTATATAAATCTTAATCCTTTTCTTGTTCAACCCTTTCTTAAATAACCTTGAGCCTAAAAGAAATCACGTATTTACTCTCTAATTTATGATTAGTAGAGTTTTTACTTGTAATTGATGTGATTTTTAGCAATGGGATACAAAGAAATAAGCGTGGTAGAATAGTTAAGTGTATAAAACAGGCAATGAAAAACAGAAAAAAATTATCTCATGTCAATTGAAAAAAGAAGAAAAAGGAAATATGAAAAATGAAATAAAGTTTTGAAAATTTGTTGGCATAAATTCTTGAAAATTTGTTGGCATAAATTCTTGTGGTTGAAAGTATGAAGAAGAATGGGTAAGTGAAAAAATATAAGGAGATAGTAAAGACATTGATTTATTTTCTGTGTTTATTTATATGTCTCTACTAATTATATTCGTTTTCATTCTCATTTATTCTCTTTTCCATTGTTAGCTTATTAATCCTTTGGCTCCAACACAACTTAAATTAAAGTCCTTTTGATTTTTAACATATATATATTTGAACAGTAGAGATTAGATGAATTTCAAGCTTATAATAAATTCACTTTTATGAGAAGATGATGAGAGTATCTCTCTAAATTTAAACATTTATATTAATAAGTGATATCTTGTGAAGACTTATCAATTTATAGTAGTTAAGCTTGATAAAGAAGGTGAAATAGTGTTTACTTTGTTTTATTTGTATTGATATTTACTTATGAAATATTATGTGTTAAAAGTTTATAATTCAATTGAAGCTTAGACTTGTATATCTTATGTTGTTGATTTTGAAGTTATATAATGTATATGTGTTAGGTGAATATTTGTGAGTAGCGTTTAAGTAAACTCTTAGAAGACTATAAGTCCTCCAATAGGGACACCTAAAGGTTTAAAGGCTTGTAATATATGCTATATGTCACCATATACCTACAAAGGTTGAATTTTTCTTGTTTTAGTTTGTTTAGTTTAGGTTAGTAGTTAGTTTTTAATTACATTTACATAAGCACAAATAATGAATTATGTATGGAAATTTTGATAGGTCGATATTTCATATGCTATATGAGGTGATGAAATTGAGGAATAAACATAAGATTTAGCACAATTTTCTCCACAATTGTCCAATGGAGGTGATTTTAGAGCCATTGAAAGGCCAACTTGATGAAAAACAACTTTGTAGAAGATTTTGATTGCTAATTGTAACTAAAAAAATGTTGAAAAGTGGAGAAGCCAGAGAAACCAAACAAAATATAAGCTAATGTTTTCCCTAGAGCAGGCACCTATCTTTTGTGAAGGCCTCAAGAGTTGAGATGTAGTACTAGACTGATGTTAGTTTCAGCACTAAAATTGATCCATAACTAAAGTCAGATTCGTCATTGAAGTTATACAAAAGAGAAGCATAACAAAATTGACGTTGGTCTTAAATGTGTAAGAACCGTTGATTCTAAAAAAATTTACGAGATAATCAATTCTTTAAGTTCAAGTCATTTAAAACTCTATTTTTGTAACATCTACACAAGCTAATAAAGAAGTGGTATGGTTGAATCAAGTGTTGGAAGAACTTAGATACAATCAACATAAGGTTTCATTACTTTGTGATCAAGTACAATCATCATATGAGTTTAATTTCTCTTCATATCTAGTAAGGATTATGTATTTAGTGAGGAATTGAGTCTTTTGTTCAAAGAATAAGTACATGTGAGTTTAATTTCACTTTGTTCGTGAAAAAGTGGAGGAAAGAATTATGAATATGAAAAAAGTACATTACAAAAACAACATAACAAATTTTAAGACAAACGCAATTAATAGGGATAAGTTTGTTTGGTACCGATCCACATTTGACCTGACAAAAATATAAGGAACATCACACTAGTGAGGTGGTATGAATATTGATTGATTCCTACTCAAATCTTTTGAGTAAGAGAATATTAGAAAAATATAAATATTAAAAAAATAATATTTAGATATTATTTATAATGATTAGAACTATCTATATTTTATTCATAAAATATCTAAATATTCATAAATAATTTGTAGTAAAAAAGTAAATATTAAAACCTGCGATGATTAGTATAAATTAAAATATACGATTATAATTAGTTTAGTTCAATTATAAATATATATTTATTTTTTATATCTTAATATAATTAAAAAGAGGAATTAAAATACAAACACTCACTAATTATAAAGTGCAAATATTAATTTCTAATTTAAAAACTATAATATTGAGATCTTCACAAATTCTACTATTAAATACTTATATTTATGCTTTAAAAAAATACTTATATTTATTTTTTATTTAGCTATGAAAACGATCGTAGCTAAAGGTACCAAAATTGTAGCTCACAAGGATTGGGCACAATTTAGTTAATCGTTGCAAAAAGTTTTTGGCAATGCTTTGCTTTCGCAATGAAAAACTTTTAGTAATGTTTGGAGGAATTAAGAAAGAGTTTGGCTATGCTTATTTTTTGTAGCCAAAAAACTTTTGACTACATTTCCGGAAACGTAGCCTAAAATTTTTAGCTACGTTTTATAAAATGTAATATTTTTTATGTTTTAAAGAACTGCTATATCATGTTGGAATAAATTATTTTTTACATTTTTAATCCATATTATTGTATATAATGTTTCATTATATTTTTATTGTTAATTTATTATAAAAATGTATATAAAAATAATTGATAATTTGAAGCATTGTTTATAAAAAATAAAATATCATTAAATTCAACATATAAAAGATTTTAATTACAACTTCAACAATTATTATATACAAAATAATCAATACAAAGGCTAGTTTACAAATTATAATACAAATCACTCAGCCGGTGTATCTTCTTCAAATATATAATTCAACAAAAAGTATTAAATTTAAATTATAATACAAACATGAATTAAGAGAAATGGTATAAGAGAAGTAACTAATACCATTCACTTTCATCTTCTCTGCTTTAATAATTCAAGCCAAGTATTTTTTGAGGTACTTATCATGCTTGGCTAACTTTTTCGACTATGTTGTAATTTAGCCTTAAGCGAATTGTTTTTCCTCTTTAAGACGGTGAATGCATGTGGATCTTGATGAGGTTGAAACATGTAGCTTAGG
The DNA here is from genome assembly GCA_027576715.1 of Erythroxylum flavicans. NCBI lineage: Eukaryota > Viridiplantae > Streptophyta > Magnoliopsida > Malpighiales > Erythroxylaceae > Erythroxylum > Erythroxylum flavicans. Next base: position 38,214,601 of record JANZXP010000005.1, read on the forward strand.
GTTAAAGCTAAGACCTTTGATACGACTAGAATGTGTACGAAGCACAGTATTGCAAATGTCTTTTACATTGACCGTATTACCCTTAGACATTGATTTCAGTAACAACACCTACATCTTATTCTAAAATTTAAAAAACAAAACCAATATTTAATACAAATATTATTAGTTAGTACTACATAAATAATAAACTTCAAATTAGTTATTTTCCGCTTTTTCTTACATCTACCCTTGACCTTCCTTATAGTAAGGAACTTTGTACAGTGTGATCCTATCACATTCTTGTCCATTTATTTCCTTCTTACTTTGTTTTATGAAAGATAAATACAAGGCGTAATAAATAATGTAATGTTTATTGATATAGTTATAACTTGTAAACAAAGATCTTACATATTTATTTCGAACAACTACAAATAATTTGGACCCTTGATCGTGAGGTTTTTTTTTCATTTTTCCTCTATTGACTTTTGCCTTCTCACATTTTTGCTAAATAAAGTAAAAGGTTAGGGATTCATTAAATCATCTAACAAGATTAATATAAGTAAATGTGAAGGGAAAGAAACGAATATGAACTTTCAGGTCAGCCCAATAATCACACAAATTATTCTAATTTTTTTAGGCATTCATTCGAGAACATGTCTCCATGACTTTGCATCAGAAGGAAAAGATTTATAATACCGATGCAACGAAAAATGATGATCCCTGGTCCTTCATTTCAACAATGAAGTCATGTAGTTTTAAACATCAGGGTTTTCGATATTGACTACATTTAATTTCATCTGTGAACAAAGAGTGTAATTAATCTTAAAATTAGTGAAACAATATTAGATATAGTTAAATAAATTGAAAATTTACTGCAACATCATCCAAAGCATTTTTAAGCAAGTTATCTTCCTTCAAGTCCTTAGAATGCTTGAGGCAAGGAAATTTTGTTCTCGTAATAATCCCTAACTCGGTTGACAATTTTGTAAATGGGATCTTATAGATGGAACGGCTTTGTGAAGTATCAATATGTATTGACAACTTGTTATCCATTGCAACATTCATTCGTTGTAATTCATAACCTCTAGTTATACCTCAACATCTTTTTTTAATATTGACAATGGAACTTGACAAAAAATCAATAATGATAAGAAATTAAACATGTAAATATATATTTGAGCATAAGTTTATTTGTAGGAGTTAAAGTTTAACAAACCTGCAAATCCCTTTGTACTAGTTTATTCATTATTGTTTGAGGAAGAATGAGGTTATGCCTGACTAACTTCATTGGTGGCTGAGATCGAATATTGTTGTCGGCTAGGAACTGATTGATATGTTTGAAGTTACACATCCCTCTGTTCTACAATTTCAATACCTGTCACCTTCTTTCCTTTGTTTCTACCAGGTGCCATTATATTGGATGTCTATAAAAATAAAATAAAATTTATTAACATTACAATGCATACAATCATAATTACAAAAATACATTCAATCATTAACATTATTCACATTAACATGACTCAATTATCAACAATTCGCATTAACATAAGTTAACCATCAACAATTTGCATTAACATAATTAAGTCAACTGTCAACAATCCATATTAACATAAGTCAATCATCAACAACAACATTAATATAACTTAATCATCAACAATCAGTATTAATATAACTCAGTCATCAACAATTTGCATTAACATAACCCAATCATCAACAATCTACATTAACATAACTCAATCATCAACAACAGGCTTTAATATAACTCCATTATCAACAATACGCATTAATATAAATCATTCATCAACAATATGCATTAATATAACTCAATCATCAACAATCTGATTTAACATAACTCAAGTAACAACAATCCGTAATAACAAAACTAAAACATCAACAATCCACATTAACATAACTTAAACATCAATAATACCCATTGATATAAATGTTAGCAACATTACATTCAAACAATATAAAGAACACTTTTATTAACTTCAATCATCATGATCAAGATCTTGAAAATCATCATCATTAATTGCATTATGATTTGACTCTTCATCGTTATTATATTCGGCCAAAGTATCATCATTTTCATATAATGAATCCTTAATATAGTCTTCATCTCTTTGTAAAACAAGATTAGCTTGTACTTCATTTGCTTTTAGTATATTGGGATAGATATCTCTCCTATGAAATGATAATATATCTGCATCTTCTATTTGTAGGATCCATTATTCAACTCCGATTCAATCTCTTAATATACTTCATCACTATCCTCACCTATTGGACCATTTTCCCTTTCACAAAAATTAAAAAAAATTCAGAATTGAAACTTTTGAATAACTTTCCAATTACTACCTAGTACAGTGTCGTTAAGGTAGAATACTTGCTTCATTTGACCTGCAAGCACAAAAGAGTCATTATCACACTATGTGTTACTAACATTGATGCTAGTAATATTGCCATTCACTTTATGTTTATCCCTTTGTCACCAAGATTAAACCATTTACACTTAAAAAGAACAACATTTATATCCTTATCTCCTTGATGTAATGTAACTTTATTATTTATAAGATGACACCGAAGAAGTTAAAAATAATCGTTATGTTATCCCCCAACAACAACCCCATAATTTTAGGTTCTAAGTTAACTGTCACGATCTTTTATATGAAATATAACTTCATTAATAATGCAACCAGTATATTTTTTCCCACACATATGGGGCCCACATACCAAAGCATATAATGTTGTCGTCGCCTCTAACAATTTACGGTTACCTAAAATATTCTCATAAATATTTTTTTCAATATACATTACATCAAGATTATACCTCAATAGCAATTGCTTCTAATATGGCAAATTTAAATTTTTTATTTTTTATTCCAATTAAGATCAATAACACTTCACTTTTGCTTTTTATTACTTGGGTATTTGCCAATTGTAAACTCACCTAAATGTGATAGTTTTTCAACCACATCATTATATGACAAGTGTAAATGAGCTTCATTATGTTCTACTTTGCCATTAAACAATTTGCTTCTTTGCCATCTATGCCCATGTTCTAAGTAACGACGATGTCACATATAACATATTTTACTTTGTAGCCTCATTGAATGAGTTTGATGGTTACACACAGTACAGGCCATATACCTTTTAGTACTCCATCTATATAAATTGTCATAAGCTGAAAAATCATTTATAATCCATAAAACAGTCCCATGCAGTATAAATGTTTCACCATAAACAACATCATAAGTTTCTAATCCAATCTCTTAGAGATGGTTTAAGTCATCAATTAGTGGTTACATGTATACATCAATATTCTTACTAGGAGCAGTAGGTCCTAGAATAAGTTAAGATAATAAAAAATGACTCCTTCATACACTTCTATGGAGGTAAATTGTATGGCACAAGAATTACCAGCTACATGCTATAAGAAGTACTTATATTACCAAATAGATTAAATCTATAAGAGGCTAAACCAAGTTGAACATTACGACAATCCTCTGCAAACCATGGAAACTTTCCATCAAAGTCTTTCCATGCCTTTGAGTCTGTTGGATGACGCATAATGTTATTATCAATGTGTTTTTCTTTATGCCACCTCATATCTATAATTGTTTTTGTTAACATAAAAAGCCTTTGTAATTATGGTTTAATAGTAAAGTATCTCAAGATTTTATGCCGTATCTTTTTCCCTTTCCCATCATTTACTTGCCACCTTAATGTACCACAAATGGGACATTCTTCAAGATTTTTACTATCCTTCCAAAATATGGCACAAGCATACTTACAAGCATGTATTGATATATATCTTAATCCAAGATTCCTTAACATTTTATTTGCTTTATGGTAAGATTTAGGCAATTTATATCTAATAGGTAATGCATCATTGAGCAAATCAATTAACATATCAAAAGATTTGTTACTCCATTTATTATATAACTTCATATGGAACAAATTTACAATAAAAGATAGCTATGAGAATTTTGAGCACCCTAAATATAATTCTTTTTGAGCAACTTTCAATAACTACCCAAAATTGTCTTCTGTAATACTACCAATTATGTTGGGCAAACTAGTACCATTCATAGTCTCCGTATGATTCTCAAAATCCTCTAACATCTCTCTAATCTCACCATCACCATCGTCATTAATATCACAATCCTCCACATCATTATTGTTACTACCATTATCATCTATATCAACACTTCTACTCTTAGTTTCTTTAGAAAGTTCACCATAATAAATCCATGGAGTATAGAATTTATCTATTCCTCATATTAGTAAGTGATTATATATCGCATCTTAACTTTGAATGTTGAAATTTAAGCAATCTATGCATAGACAATGAGTACAACATTTGACACTCATTTGATCTTTTGCAAATTATATGAAACTTTTAACTCCTTCTAGTTATTTAGTGCACCATTTTCGATGAGACATCTAACTTTTTTCCATGTAACTATACAATTAAAAGTAAATTACTAAATTACTAAATACAATATAAATTATAAGTAACATAATGATAAATCAATACAAGTTGAAATATTAAGTTTTAATTCAAACAAACAATGAAATTTGGCATGCTAAGAATAAGAAACATGAACCCAACATAAGTTGCTTCATGTATAAGTAGTGAGTTTTAAACATACCTCTTTTTCTCTTAATTTATTGTTTTGCCTATAAGAATTACTAAAGTTCTAATTAAAATCTTGTATTACTTACCATATATCACTATATTATAATACTTACTATATATAATTAGTTATTTTTTATAAGAATCATATATCATTATATTACAAACTTCATGTTAAAACTATTTGAAAACTTTATGACCCCATATGATATAATTTAAAAGAGAAAATAAAAATTATGAACTAATAAAAGATTTGACATTGTTGTAAGCTAAATTTATTTTTAGACTTAGAATCATTGTTCATAATATTAAATTTAATTTTTATCAGTATGATGTTCAGTCACAAAATTATAAAGTCAAAGTTAGTGAATTCATAATTATAAATAAGAGGGTTATTTAGTTACTTAAGCATTTAGCGATGATTTAAAAGTCATGCATTTCGTAACAATTTATGAAATTATTGCCAAAGTATAAGGCTTTTGCAACAATATTACTAAATCATCGCCAAAGGATAAGGTTTTTGCAACGATTTTGAAAAGGCATCGCCAAAAGCTTACCATTTGGTGACAATGTTACTTAATCGCGACAATTTTTAAATCGTCGCCAAAAAAATGTAGCCAAATGGCTACTTTGTTGTAGCGTAACCAGTTGCAAAGAAATAGTAATTCATACATCTCTCTATTATGAAATTAGCTTCTTAGTCAAAGATATTATTATGATTTGACAAATTCTAAATGGTTATTTGTAATCTGACTCATAAATCAAACCGATACCCAAAAAAAGTCCATTCAGATTATCGTGGAAAGTATTAATAACTCTAGTATTAATCAAAAGATTGTGGCCTTCTTGGACTAGCTACCAACAAAGATGATGAGTTCCCTCCTTCACTCCTATGATTTGAATGTTCAACAAGAGTTGCTTACGCCTTTTTTGGTTACAATGTTACTATATACCATAATGTAATATAATGACCATGTTATAGTGACTATATAATAAGAGAATATGACCATGGGGTGTGTGTGTGCGTGTCTATATATATATATATAGCAATTTAAAAAGAAATTCTTCTTTCCTATTGGAAATTTAAGGGCGTCAAATATAGCATAGATTTGATAAATTATCTAATTAATTTCATAAATATTAAAATAAGTCCATTTTCGAATTAGATATGATTAATTAGGACTACATTGAAAAATTGGAAACATGGTTGCTGTTATAAAGACTATGCAACGAACTCCAAGTTTGCTCACAAAATGCACCAAAGTCTAAATACAGTAGTTAAACTCTCACAATTTAACTCAACCTTACCAAATCTCTCGTGTTTAAGGTGTTTTCCATAAAGGTAAAGTAAACCCAAGAAATTCACTTAGCCAACACAATAGAATGGACAGCAATAAGAAGAGAAAGATGCACACAACTTTACAGTAAAAATGTCAACCTTTATATTACTCACAATTGATCCAAATGATACAAAGCTCCAACTATCTCTAAGGAATGAAGCCTTATTCAAATTGTTGGACCCTGAATTTTCTTAGAATATATTTTATTAAATTAGCAAGCATGAATATAAGTTAGAATTCATGAATTAGAAATTTTTAGAGTTTAATTTGGTCTATTATTATTTTTGTGTGGTAGCATAGATTAAAAGGAAGAATTAGAATGAGGATAAGGAGATAGAAGGCATTGGACTGAATAAGGAAGGGTAAGATTGGAAGGTTAAATTTTTGTCTTAAACTAATAGGACAAGAAGAGAAGAGAGTCGTGAGTGTTAAGAAAGAAAAAGAGAAAAAGTTGTAAAGAAACTAGAAGAAGAGAAGGAGAAAACCAAAGCAAAGAAAAAGAAGAAGGAAAGAAAAGAGCAAGGAGAAAGAAGAGGAAGAAGATTCTCATATGAGTTTTCTTTTTAGGTAAACCTTATCATCCTTTTTGTTTTGATAGAAGAAGGAAGTGGAAAAGATAGGTTATGTGCTGAAAATGAAAAGAAAAGTAGAGAACCGAAATTCTTCTCCTTAGATTTTTATGAACCTTAATTAGATCTTAGTTCTTCTAGTTAGATAAACCAGGAATAGATTAAGTTTAAGCACATTTATGGATATTTAAGCTTATAGAAGCTTTATTCAAGTATGATGATTAAATGAAAATATGTTTGTGTGAAGGGCATCAAGAGGGTCGAGATCAAGAACAAGAGGAAAGATAAACTTGATCTTGGAAATACCAAGTAAATAGGTGGGTAATATGTTTATAGTTTTTTTGATGATGAGCTGAAATTATTTGTTTGTATGTATATTTAAATGCTTGCTTCTACTCATTATGAATGTGGAAAAAATGTCTTATGAATTTGTTATCATGTCTACTTTGAAAGAAATTACATTCTAGTATTGATGCAAAAAAAGAAAAATTCAAGAAGCATGAAATATATGAATATGTTATGAAATATGTATCCGTCAGAAAATCTACTTATTTGGGTAAGAGAGAAACCATTCTATTCATCACATGCGCGTTGACCAAAAGCCTTCTCCCGACTATCCGCTTGTGGCATATGAGCTCCGAAAATGGACCCATTCTGTTTATGGTGTAAACTTCAGTTTGGCCATTCTGTTTCATAGGATTCTCTCGAGCCATTATGTTTGTGCATTACACCTTAATTTGTTAAAGGTGGAGTATAATTGAGCGTTATTTTCTGATGATTAAATGAAACATGTGATCTGATTTGTGACATAATATGTTCTGGTCCACGTAAATTCTTAAATTTAGAATGTGAATGTTGTGTTCGGTTGAAATTAAAATGATACCATATATGTGTGTGTGTGTGTGTGTGTGTGTGTGTGTGTGTGTGCGCGCGCGTGCACGCTTGATTTGTGTGCGGTTCGTTATTGCTGGCTATAAATATATTAGCCACTGAGCTTCCCAACTCACCCCACAAATTTTTCCACTCTTCAGGTATAGCCAAAGCAGATCACTGAACCCTTGCAAAGCTTGTCAACTCTAAGAATTTCAGACTTTTGTAACTAGTTAGTTTAGAAACTTTTTGCACTTAAAACCATATCATGCATGAGCATTCAAGATTGTAATTTTTGTATTATGCTACTGATATGGCTTCTGATTTGTAATATGAAGACGTGCACTAACTCTATTTTGTTAAAAATTGACAGTGAAAGTTACAGAGATTTTCTTTTATATATGTGCAAAATTTTCTTTTCTATTAAGTTGTCATTGTGGTTGGGAATAAGGTTATAGGTTGTGTGATGATCGTTTGATGGGTTTTCTTTAAGTAAATTGTTTTAAAAGGAGTTATGTATGTATGAATTTATGTTGTTGGGTTTGGATCTTTTGTTATAATTAGCAGATATATATATATATTGACAGATGACAAAAAGATAAAGGGAAAAATGGGATAAAATGTGATCTGAAACTTCAAGGAATAAACTATATTGATCTAGGCAGAATTTGACAAAATTGTCTTCAAAAACGTTGTAGATCTCTCTCTTAGCTTTCCAATGACATAAAGATTGAAAATTTTGAATTTCTAGATTGACAGTTATGAAGTTTTGAAGTTGGAATGCGCGAAAAACTTGACTTTCTGCTACTATTCACTGAAAGACGCGATCGTACTTAAGCACGATCGCGGCGAACCTCGAATTTCTGCCACTGTTCACCATTTGTAGAGATCGTGCTCGCAATCGTGATAATCACGATCATGACTACCCCTTTATCGGTATCTGTCACTGGCGTGAGAAATTTTTCTCACACCCGTGACTTTTCCTTTTCTACTTCTTTTTATTTCGTTAATTCATAAGAGGATTTAATTGTTTTACTCCCAATTTTTGAATTCTCATTATATTATTTTATTTTATTATTAATTGTTTATATTAAAAAGGGTCCCTTTATGACTTCTTTTAATTTATTTTCATGTCAAATTATTCAAGGCAATTTATTTTAATTGTTTGTGTATTTATTTTTGCTCCCACCAAAGAATTAAATTCTTTTATTTTGATATTAATTTTTAAATATGATTATTTTATTTTTAAAAATATTCCAATTTTGACGCTTTGATGCCACGAAATAGGAACCAAGACTCGAGGCTGACATTAGTAGAAATGCTAAACTTCCAGAGACACCTACCATTATGAAACTTGGGTTAACAGGAGCGATGGAGAAGGCCATCATCAAGGTATCTTATCTATGTAAGCCACAGAATGTTACTAAGGAATGGAGGCCTATGGGGAGAAAAATCAATTCAGGTTAGCAGGAGGAACTAGTAGGATCAAATCTAGGCGATAATGAGCTAGAAGAGGTATCTGAAACTCATCAAAATTCAGTGATAGAGCATATGGTGGATTTGAATAGTATTATAGTAACAAATGCAAATGTTGAACTAGGGATAAGTATGGAGGGTAATATAAGTTTGCAGTTGAGACAAAATAACATTAAGGATGGGAGAGCTGAGGCTATGACACAAAATTTTATTAAAACATATATAAGGGAAGTAATTGGTAAAAATCTGATAGAAAGTAATGAGTAAAATCTGTTAACTAACAATAGAATTATCAAGAAGTAGGAATAAAATACAAAGAGTCATGACAATGGGGATATGGTTCAGGCTGTGGAAGATTTGGAGGAAATTCCTATAATACCAGTACAAAGAGTATAACAGAATGATCTTAAGGAAGGGGGTTTTGTTACTCCTAATCACAATAAAAGGAAGTTTGCAAGAAGGATGTCTAAATCTAAAGGGGTTTCCCCTTAAATGACTATATTGGTATGAAATACAAGGGGGTTTAAATGATCCCTTTAAGAAGATGATGGTAAAGGAAGTTGTAGAGGAGATAAACCTATTGTGGTAGGTCTTCTTGAGAACAAAATAAATAACCTTTTTAATCAGAGAGGTATGGCTTTTTTGGGTGCTAAAATGGAAGGTTATATCTAATGATTCATACCATTACAATGGTAGAATAGTATGATGGTATATTTCTAATTTTTTGGAGGCAAAAGATATCAAAATGAGTGAGCAGTACAGTCATCTACATTGCTGGCTAATAGGCAAGTTCCACTTTGAGATAACAGTTATATAGGCATCAACTTTTGCATTTCAAAGGGATAGGTTGTGGGAGGAGTTGAAGATTCTTTATGATGGTATGTATTCCCTATGGTTAGTATTAGGAGACTTCAATTGTTTTCATAAGTTGGATGAGGTAGAGGGTGAAGCTAGTTCAATTCTAGAATAGGGAAAGAGCTCTCACTGCTTTTTCAAAGGGTAAATCTGCTTAACCTTAGAGGAACAGGCAGGTGGTTTACTTAGATAAACAAATAACAAGGGAATATGCTAACTAGGAAGAAGTGAGATAGAGCTTTGGTGAAACATCAGTGGCTTAATTTCTTCCCTCGAGCTTCGGCATTTTTTGGTGATCCAGTGTTCTCTAATCTTGTTTACATCCTGGTACAATAGATGTGTGTAGGGCCAAGAACAAGAGCTCCTTTCAAAATTTTCAATGGATTAACTCAAGTAGAGGGTTTTATGGTTTTAATTAGCAGGGTTTAGGAGCAGGAGGTGCAAGGATATAAATATTATCAACTGATACAGAAATTAAAGTTAACCAAAGTAACTATTAAGCAATTTAGTAAGGGACGACATCAGGACCTGAATGAATTAAGTAAAACATGGGCAAAAGTATAATAGAAGTGTTATCAGGATCCTCATAATGTGGGCCTAAGGATCATTGAAGCTAAAAGGATGAAATAATATCAAGAAGCGCTGAAACTGCAGAACAAAATTATAAAACAAACAGCAAGACAGATGTGGCTTAAAGATAGGGATGTAAATTCTAAGTTTTTTCATGCTTCTTTGCTGGCGAGGAGGAACATTAACACAATTACTAACATTAACACAATTACTGAATTGAAGAATGAGGTTGGTAACACCATTTCTGATCAAAAGGAGCTATCTACTTATATCAGAGGATACTTCCTAGATCTAATGGGAAATACTAAAGCATAGCAGAGAGGGTTTGGGGTAAAAAATGTTCTGGAGTTCAGTCCAAATAAGTCCCTTCTTGAGATGCTCAATGCTCCTTTCAATTCTCAACAAGTGAAAGAGGTGTTATTTAGTCTCAATAATTCGAAAGCTCCTGATCCTGATGGTTGTTCTGCTGGCTTTTTTAAAAAACTTGGGACATCACCAATCCTCTCCTAACTGATGCAGTGCTAGAGTTCTTTTCTTCTAGTTCAATGCTGAATAAGTTAAACCACACTTTCATTTGCCTAGTCCCTAAGAAGGATAGGCCTATGTTGACTTCTGACTATAGACCAATCTCTTGTTGTTTGACTATTTATAAAATTATTGCTAAATTACTAGCCGCCAGGTTGAGGATAGTTTTGTCTAAGATGGTTAATTTGGCACAAGATGCATTCTTACCTTCCTAAAGTATCGGTGACAATATCTTGATTTTGCAAGAACTGTTGGGTGAGTATCATTATGGTAAATGCATTAAGAGTTGTGCAATGAAGATTGACCTATTTAAAGCTTATGATACCATAAGTTGGGAATATTTACAAGCTTGCTTAGAGGCTATTAGATTACCTGCTAGATTTCAGAATTGGAGCATGCAATGTATTCAAACGGCCACTATGATGAGCATTCTAATGAATGAGATACCTTCTAGACCTTTCAAGAACACTAGAGGGGTTAGGAAAGGGGATCCACTTTTCCCTAACCTCTTCACTCTAGCTATGGAAGGATTTTTTAGACTTGTCTCTAAACTTGTGATAAGCAATGGACTGTTCCAATATCATTATAAATGTAGGGAGATGAAGCTGTCACATTTTCTTTATGTAAATTATGTGATACTACTATGCAAGGCTGAACCTCGGGCTATTCGGATGATGCTGAACATGGTGTAAACATTTTCTAGTTGGTCAGGGATGAAGATAAATGAGCAAAAAAGTGGAGTGTATGTTTTCTCTGATGTTAGGAACCCTAAATGGATTAGCAATATGGTCAGGTTTAAACTACATGATACTCTTTTTAGATATTTTAGAATGCCTATTATGTCGGGTAAACCCAAATACTTTGATTTTCTTCCTTTGGTTGAGAAACTGAAATCTAGAATATACTCTTGGAAAAATATGTTTTTATCTATAGCTGCCAGAGTAACCCTTATTATTTCAGTATTGAATAGTATGCATGCTCATTGAGCAACTTATATGGTTATTTTGAATAGGGTGATCAAGGAAATGGATAGATTGTTGAAATCTTTTCTATGGTCTGGAAAAACTAACAACAGTAAACGGTACAAAATAAAGTGAAGTGATATAATTATTCCAAAGAATCATGGAGGCTTACGGTCATTTCTATTAAATGCAGAAGGTGTTACTTTTCAAGAGGATTTGGAGATTATTTAATGATAAGGAAGCCTTGTGGGTGAAATAGGTGAATGCTTATCACCTTAACAATTAAAACTTCTGGCAGCTACAATAGTCTCGTGAATGTTCATGGAAATTTAAGCATATGCTAAACTTAAGGGAGCATATTTACTCGTATATGAAGCACAAGTTAGGGTATAGGGAATAGTATAGTTGTGGTTTGATAATTGGATTGATTTCAGTCCTCTTATACAAAGAGTTGAATTAATCATGCTTAGAAAGAGAATTCCAAAATAATGCTAGGTGGCTTCATTAATTCAGGATAGGCAATGGGTTAGTAACTTTAGGGATTTTCAGTTGCTAGCTAATTATTTGCCGATTATACCTACAAAAAGAAGAAAGGATAAATTGGTTTGGACATTACATGCTAGTGGGAATTTCACTAATAAATATGGTCACAACTTACTGTTACAGCAAATGGAGGTAGTCTCGTGGGATGATACCATCTGGAAATAAGTCTTGAGTCCCAAAGCTGCGTTATTCTCATGGTTAGTCATAAATAACAAACTAAGAACCAAAGATAGGTGGTTTGGGAGGTTTGATCCTTTATGTGTACTATGTAAACAACTAAATGGAAGCATAAACCATTTGATCTTTGAATGTAGCTATAGCAAATTGGTGTGGAGCATAATTTTGAATATGATACAACTTCTAAGCATCAATTTTGTATGGCATGAGACGTTGAATACTATCATTAGATGCACCAAAATATATCAGAGGAATAGCATCCTCATCAAGACTTCATTTCATATAGTAATCTATTACATTTGGAGAGAAAGGAATAGGAGACTCTATAAGAATGAGGACCAGCATAAGTATGAACTTGCCAAGCAAATTGTCAACATGATTAGAGCGGTTGTGATAGCCAATGAAAAGCAATGCACAATAAGCTAAGATCTTAAAGCAATGTGGTTAATTTGATGTATATTTTGTATTTTATTGTACATACAGATTAGTGTAACCTCTTTTGTCTGTAATTATATGATCCTTGTTTAGGATGGTGTATTAGTTTTTGCTATAATTTAATAGATATTATTTTATTTTTCAAAAAAAGTGCAAAACCTTATATATGTCAAGTAATAAAATTTATAAGATGATATTAAGTCAATCCTAAAAAGAAACATCGGCAAGTTGTGAAGATGATTTCTTAATTTCTATAAAGAAATAAAATTATAAAATTATATTTTGGTTTAAGTAATTTAAAATTATTCGATTATTTGGATTTTGGTTTTTTTGGATCCGTGATGAAAAAAATCAACTAGTGGTAACATTTTTGCGTTTGAAGAAGGATCAATTTCATAGTCAAGCAACAAAGAAGGGTATGAAGCAAGACACACTGTAAAAGCTGAATATGTTGCATGTAATATGGTAGGCACGCAAATTATTTAGATAAAAGGTTTCGTAAACATTTGAAAATAATATTAGAAAAAAGGTATTTTATTATATTTAATGTTTTGTATGCTCTAACTATTATAAGAAATTTGATGTATACATCTATTGTAGACGGAAAGGATTATGAGCACAAATTTAAAAATAATTGTGTAAATATTTGGAGTAAAAATTGTGTTACAATTTATTTTTTGATCAAAATATTTTTTAAATATTTTTTGTTCTCTTTTGTTCTATTATTTTTAGAAATTAGAAAGGAGTGCATTATATATGCTATGCTTTGGATTTACATGGTGATTTCATGATGGTTCGATTATAATTTTATGTTTTTTCATGATTGATTAGTTAAATTGAATATTTTTTTCTATGAAGTTTTATGATAAAGGAATATCATATGAATTGTAATATTTTATTTTTATGTTATTAAGATAATCGTGAAGATTTGAGCATAAACATTTATGATTTAGGGATGATGACTTCTAAATTTTTAACTAAGAACTTTTATTAGTATGAAAAGAAAATGAACATATTTTAGTGGTGGGTGAAAAATAGCTTCCACTTGATTCTTTTAATCATTGATTTAATAATGAATTTTTGTTATTTTTATACATAATTTCTAAAATGAGATGGAGTTATAAAGTTAAGGTTGGTGGATGGAGAATTGTATTTCTAATATTCTTTTTCACTTTTTCAAGACTAAAAAATACTTAATAATTTTTAATAAATAAATATTACTATCATATAGACTATATTGATTTAGATTAACTAGTAAAAGATGTTCATCACTTACACAGAAATTTAAGTGGGAGAAAAAACTTTTACATAATGTAAATAATTCAGTAGAAAGATAGTTGTACTTAAGGTTTTAGCTTAATTTGTGTTACAACATCTCCAAAAGAACACCCCACAGTGTACCGTTAGAATATTAGATTAAATACATTTTGTACACCCCAAGTTCAAGTTATGACACGATAACACTAGCTTTCTTTGTATGTATGACTCATGTTTGTAAGTATAGTGTGTCACTTGTTTGTCTAGTTTGGCCCTTCTTAGGACTGGTTCCATCTTTTCACATTGATTCCATATTTTCACCGCCTACAAACTTTTCTATGTGTCATTTAGAGGTAGTTTTTTGGTGATCCCTTATCGGTTACATATAGGGATGTCAATGGACTGGGTTGGGCCTAGGTCACTCCTGGCCCGACCTGGGCAGACCTTTGGGTTAGGCCACCCGCAGCCACGGACTGGCCCGGCCCATTCTTAATATTTTATAAAAAATAAAAAACAAAGTCATTTTTGTCCTAAACAATTTTGGCCTGTGGCCTGATCAACTTGGACCAAAATTACGTCGGGCTAGGCCAAAATTGGCATTCTTAGTTATGTAATGCACTTCAATCTATATCTTCCTTATTTGGTATTCGTCTTGCTCGCTTAGTGCTTTTTGTTTCAACATTTAGTTCTCCACTTGTATATGGACTAATCTCTTTATTGTTTCACTAGTTGTGTCTTGGAGTTGGGATGTGCTCACTTTAACTAATTCCCTCCTCTACATTATATTCAAGTATGGTACATAACTTCGCTCTGTCTTCATCTTATTTACCATTTCTATATACATGTCTTCTTAGTAACTAGGATCAAATTTTCGTATTCTTGACTATTTTGTGTGTTGCTAAATTTCTCATACACTTACTAGTCTACTGTTATAATTATTAATTTCTTTTTTTGGAGCTAGAAACTCTCTTTCCTTATAGATAGCTTCCCTTGTTACCACTTCCTAAGAGCTCTCTATTTTGTTAAAGACCTAATTGTTTATTTCTTTCTATAGTTATTGCTAATAGATTTGAACACTAGTTATATATGCTTCCTTGTCGCACCTATTGTTATATCTTCCTTCCATTATAGCCTAGATAATCCCTTGAGTCTTGTCAATGGAATATTACCAAATGCGTAAATCTTTAGATTGGTTCCATACTTTTGATGATAACTCACATTAAAAAAAGAAATAAGAGTTTGATTCCACTTCATTATTATATAGTAGGCGTGAACCTTAGTTTCTCCATTATAGGAAGGTTGTTTTTCATTATCATCTACAGTAGGAAGGAAACTCTTTGCATACAACATTTATTCCAAATAATCTTAGTCCTTCTGAGCGTATATACTATAATCCTTATCCAAATTCTACAAGCTCTATTACTGAACTTCTCACTAGTGTTATTAATCTATCTATAGTTGTCTTTTTGGTTAGGGTTTGGGTGTAGTGAGGTAGCCATTATTCCATTCCTCTTGGGTGATTGTCCTATTAATCTTCCTTTTATCCACCTACACACCTTGGCAAGGAATGTTTGATATTAGCTAAATTGCCACTTGATTCCTTATTGGAGGTAGGGGATGTGGGGCTCTTCCTCAACTATCAAACCGTAGAGATATTATTTCACCATTCCTCATCGTGTAGCTTATGTGTTTTTCAAAGGAATTATTGAGGATGTCTTTATGGGAAAATCTTACTCGCAACACAAGAAAAGTGGCTGATAGGACAGTTGTTAAAAAGTTTACTTTTATTTTATTTTATTTTATTTTGTATTTTAGGGTTCTTAGATATTATCTTTCCTATTTCTGTTGGGAATCTATTTTTAGATTTTATACCTAATTAGGAGTCCTAATTAAGGTTGTTAATTTATCCTTAACCTTATTTAAAGGTCGTTACAGTTAATAAAGAGGTAAGTAGATTTTTGTTAAGAAAAACACAGTCGTTGGATTAAAAAAAAGTAGTAAATGCATAAAACCCTATCAAGAAAAGGTCTTTTCTTTGTGTTTACATAGGTTCCTCAGAGGAAGGTGAGAACATGACCAGGGAAAAAGAGTTAGATTTCCCCATGTCTTGACGAGTGACTAGATCCTACGCTATAGTACATAACATGATTCCCTCATATTGAGTAGTTGGTCTAGGAAATGTGAGTAACTTGATTTATTAGCCAGATCCCATAAGCTTTTCTCCTTCAAAAAATATCTGTGCATCTATTTTGATCTACCACTAAAATTCTCCAAAGCCTCTTCCCTAGTAGAACTTTGTTGCTTAAGCATATTGGGTTTATTCTAAATCCTCCTTCATTAATTAGTCTGAGTACTCCCTTCTAATTAATTTTGGATCTGGGACCTCCCAAGTTGTTGCTTCCCCATAGAAATCCCCTCAAGATCCTCTCTAATGTCTTGATTAAGTGCTTAGAGAGGAAATTGTGTGAATAGAGTTCAAGATGGTTCTAAATAGTTATAATCTACCTCCATATAAAATAACTTTATTAGTCCAATTACCTAGGTTCCTTTGAATTTTCTTAACTAGTGGTAGATATTCAATGTAGTGTAATCTCCTCGCATTCAAAGGTAAGCTCAAGTATGTGAAAAGGGGTTGCTTGATTTCTAGTCCAAAGATTTTTTAAATTCTACTGGCAAGTGGATAAGCACTAAATGAGAGAATTAGCTCTCATTCCTGTTGATCCCTAATCCTAAGTACTCCTAAAAAGTTTCAAGAGTAGACATTAACAAGTTCATAGAATTAGCCTGAGCTTTAGAAAATAGAAGAAGATCATTCGCGAAATAAAGGTTGAATTTTTTTATTCTTACATTTATTATTGAATATGAAGTTGTTGCCCATAAAGATGTAGTGGGAGCACAGCTTGGTGAAAGCTTCCATGTATAGTATGAATAAGTATGGGGATAGTGGATCCCCTTCCCTAAGCCTCCTTCCTCTCTTAAATAGCTTTGTTGGTTCACCATTAACTAATACAATGAAGGTGGTGGTAATGATGAATGCCTTAATCCACCTTCTAAACTTGTTAGGAAATCTTAACAGCTTTAGTAATCGCATGATAAAGTCCCAATTAATGTTGTCAAAGCTCATATTGAAGTCTATCCATATTATGTAATTCTTTGGTGATTTTTTCTTGTGTATCCTTTTAGGAGTTCCTATCCAATAAGTACATTATCCCCATTCATCCTTCCTTCAATAAATATGTCTTAATTTTCATTTATTATAGATTTAAGTAAATTTCTCATCCTATTAGATAATAAATTATAAATGATTTTATAGAGGAAATTGTAACATGATATAGGCCAATAATCTCTAAAAGAAGTAAGATATGGGATCTATTCGGTTAGGCAAATAAAGGTTTTATCAATTTCTTTAATCATCTCGCCTTTGTCCATAAATTCCAAAACTACCTCAATTACTATATTCCTCACCTTAGGCCAAGTTTACTAGTAGAAGTAACCACTAAGACCATCAAGACCAAGTGCTTTAACAGCATTCATTCTAAACACTACTTTTTTCACTTATAATGCATTAAATGGTCTGTCCAACCAGTTCGCATCCTCCTTATTAAGTTATACATTTATAAAGCATATGAGAAATTGGAAAAGGCGTTAAACTCAATCAGGGAGCTAATGGATTTCTTGAACAAATTTGAATGCTTCCTCAATTAAGTCATCTTGATATGTGATAGTAGTCCCTCTTTGGGAAGTTATAGAAGTAATTATATTGATGTTATTTTTATTTAGTATTCGGTTGAAAAAGAATATAGTATTTCTCTCCCTTTTTTTAAGCCTATTTACCCTTTCTCTTTATTAAAGAATCTCTGAATGCTGGGTCTCCTTCTCTTTACATATGAGCTCCTCATTCCTTAATTGGTAGCTAATTCCTTTTATATAGATGAGAGTTTTCCCTTTGTTTCATTTATATCCAACTAAATGTTCCCCATTCTATTAGCATAAAGTTCATTTTTGATATTTTTTAGGATCTTCTCATATATGATCTTTATTGCCAAGATTTGTTGATCCTTTCCCTCGTATATGGTAGTTAGGAAACACTCCTATTAAGCTAGAAAATTATTAAATATGAAGGGGAAACTCTTCCTACTAGTCTTAGTAAGCTTCTGTATTTTAATTGGGGTATGATCAGAGAAGATAAGTTGATGAAACAAGCCTTACTTTGTAGAATTAGATTAGCCAATCACCATTTACTATGGCTCTATCATGTTTTCTCCAAATGTTCTAGTTGGAACTTTTCTTATTGCACTAAGTAAATAAATTACCCTAAAAATTAAGTCAAATAATTCAAGATTCTTCATACTATTCTTCAAATCTTCAATGTTGTTTCTCAGGTTATAGTTACCATTCACTTATGATCTATATGTGGTGTTGTTGTAGTCCCCTATAATAATCCAAGTTCCCCTTATAGATGTTCAGATCCTTTCCAAGCTCTTCCAAAGTACTTTTCTTTAAAAAGATAGGTTTAAGCCATATATAATCGAAATATAAAACTTGATGCCTTCTTGGATGAACTAAATTTTGATATGGATGATTTGGTCATTAGAATCCAATTGCTTAATCAACACCTTAATAGCATTGTATTCTAAGATTATTCTACCATAGTGGTAATAGTGATGATTGGAGAGAAAATTCCAATAGGTTCCTAAGCATTTCAATCTATCCATATTCTCCTGCCTTATTTGAACTCCAAAATACCAATCACTAGTGGCTTTCCTTTGAAGACAAAATCCCTAAAAGATTGCTACTTTCTTAGGCCTCTAACATTCCAAACTATAAAAAACATTAAATAAAGATGCTAATTTTAGATCCCTTGGATCTCCTTCTCCATATTGATTTTTTTTCAACTTATGTTTAGGAATTCTTTCTCCATTTTTTTCCACAATTGCTTCTTTCTCCAGAAGTTCTTTTGAGGTATTCAGAAGTGAGCAGCAGTTTGGGTCATTTTTGGATCCCCTTCTATCAAATTCTCAGTTGTTATGACTTAGGTAGCATTTAAGGATTCTCTATTGATTATTTATCCCTCTCTAACCTTTGGAGTAATCTCATATTGCACTTCCTTTGCCATGGAATCTGCTTTGTGTTTGGCACGTGTAATAACATCCTCCATATTACTCTTTGATTTTTCTAATCCCATCAACTCCACATAAGTTCCCTTCTTGAAAATTTTACTTGTTTTATTCGTAACTTTGCCTTAATTATGGAGTGAGGGCTTACATTGAAAAGTCACAAAGAGGGAGTCTTCGTATGGTAAGTTTTTTTAGCTAAGCCCTACGAGGGTTTATTGTTCGAGAGGTCTTTGGATAGTTTTATACTTATGGAAATTCTTTTAAACCCTATTCTCTTTTTCTTTATTATATTGTGTATATTGGTTTTGCTAAATAGCTAGCTAGTATGCTTAATCCTTTAGTTGTTTAGTATTTTAAGGTTATATTATGAATATTATCCCATATTAGGATGTTGTCTTGCTCTACATTCTCAAGGTTGATGCCTAGTTTTCAACTTTACAGGAATATGGGAAGTTGGCAGAGATGTCATGGTTCATCCTTAACTACCTTGGCAAGTTTACATAGGATGAAAAAGTAAAGAGAACTAGGTTGTTGTTTGATGGGAGAACTTCCTGTAACCTTTTTCACTTCAATTTCTTTTATGCTCAAGCTAATGGAAGTCTTCATCCTATGAAGAAGCGGACTAATGTGGCTCCAAAGTTCGAGCTCCCTTTTTTAATATCTCCATATTTAGTGCAACTATAGAGCACCTATCTTCATCTTTGGATGGACAATAGTGTAGGAGTTAAGGAGTTTGGTCACCACATACTTGTCTCTAGTTCATTTGTCGGGGCTGCACCTGTATAGATTCTTAACCATTGGCTTTTAGGTTTGCACCAATAGAGGGGGATGAGGATGAAGAAGCAAGTAAGGGTAAAAAGGTCATTGTATAAATTTCTTTTCAATTGGTTTTTGATTGACTGGTTGGCATTTCTTTATAGGAAATGGTTCAGCTTTTAAAGGAATAAGGCTTAGCAATTAGTTCCCAAACATCAAAATAAAGTAAAGCTAATAGGAGTTTATAATTTGTTGGACTAAAATTCCTAATCTAGGAGTTTTAGGCTAGAGTTAAAAAGAGAAGAATACGAGGAGAAGCAGGTTTTATTAGGGTGTGCCGATGGGAAAGCATGCAAAGGGAAGTTGCTAAGTGAGATAGGGATGGAGGGTTAGTGAGTTGGAAGTGAGAATAAGGATTCAGGAGCCAATTCAGAAGTTAATGATGGATTAGACAAATTAGAGGGTACAACATTTTAAAGAGAGAACAAAAAGCATGTACAAGATAGATAGCTTATGTTTTCAATAATGTTATCATTGTCCTTCCTTATTGAAATCAAGATAACTTATTTGATTTTATAGTCTTAAATACTTTATGGCATATTTTTTCTTTTTTATATTAAAAGAAATAGTCAATTGAAATATTTGGATACCTGTGTTTATTAATAGAATTGATACTTAAGAATTATCAATGATTATGATTATTTGACTATTGAATAATTTTTATGATGATATTGAAAGTAATATTTCTTTATATAAGTTTGGACATTTATCAAAGTTTCTTTAGGATCCAAAATCATGTCACAAACTTTAAATTCTATATAGGATACAACCTCAGAGTTTAGGGGGTGAGACATCACTCCCATTATTTTTGCCTAGTCTCTTTCATGAATTGTTGGCTTTAAATACAACTTGTGTTGAGTGTTCGGTCCTATTTTAAGACTTTTGGTAACTCTTGATGCCTTTATGATTCATAGGAATGAAGAACAAGTAACGATAAGATGAATGATAGTTGGGTGAAGCTCTTTTGGGGGAGACGTAACAGTCCAGGGTGCTACACACCCATGTCCTTAACTTACATTATCGAGTGAATCAACCACATAAGTCTCTGAAACTATGCGAAGAAAGACGTGAAGGGTGAAGACATACACATCCGTGTGTGACTACTATATGGCTCCCTGTTACCATATACATCTACGGCTTAAGTTTACTGAAAGAGACACAGTCACTTACACGGTCGTGTATGTGATTATGTATAATGCAGGAAACGTAATTCAGGATATAAAAGATCAAAATATATAAGTTTGATCATTAGGAGGCAGCAAAAACACTAAAAGGGAAGAAAAACATAAAGAGACAAAGTAGTATAGTATTCTTATCTTTTTTAACTTTTTTTAGATTGGCTTGAGAGTTAGCTGATTAACATATCAACTTCAGTTTTAATCCTAAAAATTTGTGAGACAACTTATAGTTATGGGTTGAGATATTACACTTTGTAAATCTTTATTTAAGTATAATGGATTTGCTTGTTGGTTTGGCTTATAGTTTTTCCCCTACAGTGATGGGTTTTCCACATAAATCTTGATGTTTGCTTTTTTATTAAGTTTTTTATTCTCATACTAATATTTGATGGTTAAACTTGAAGAGAATTTTGTTGCTGCTTTTTCATTTATTTTTTAAAGTCTTATGCTTTTGTCTCCCAATGAGTGGTATCAGAGCCATCATGAAGGAAAGTAGAAACAGCTCTATTGTCAAGTTAACATCAACAAACTACTCTATTTGGAGGCCCATGATGAAGGACCTTTTATATTATAAGGATCTCTTTGATTCTATTGTTGTGGGAAAAGGTGAGAAGGATAATGTTACTTCAAAACTTGAGAAGATGTCAGATAGAGAATAGGAAAAGATGAAATAGAAAACTCTGGGCATGAGTTGACAATGGATTGATATCAACATATTCAATCATGTGTCTTAAGAAACAATCTTTATGAGCTGTAAAAAAATCTATAAAGACTCTACGAAAAGAAGATTGTCCGTAAAAAGGCCTCTGATTAAAATACTTGTAAACTTAAAGTTGAAAGTTAGGAAATCTATCTCGGAGCATTTGAATGACTTCCAGGATATAATCAACAAATTTACAAATATGAAAATCATTCTTAAAGACGAGCTTCAAGCCTTGTTCTTGTTGAATTCACTACCGGATAGTTGGGAGACGCGGATGGAGACGATTAGCAATTCAGTTCCTGAAGGTGTGCTCTCTTTAAATGTAATCAAAGTGAATATGTTCAATGAAGAAATCAGAAGGGAAGAGGTGGGAGCTGACAATGAGTAGGCTTTTGTGACAAAAAGCAAGGGAAGGAGCAAGACCCAAATGGCATAGTAAGTCTAAGAACCAATCAAAGTCTATAATTGACAAATAAGTGAAGACATATCATTATTACGACAAGTTAGGAGACATTAAGAGGTTTTGTTATAAATGAAAGAGGGATCAGAAAAAGCAAGATCGTTAGAATGATGGAGATGATAAGAGTACAGTTATAACTACTTCAAGCATGAATGATGAGTTGTCCCTAGTTTGTGCAATAAGTGAATGTTTGTAGCACCCCACTCTCATGGGGCATATTCCTAAACATACCGTCAGTATTTGAGAACATACTCTATGAGGGTACTGCGTTAGGACAGTCAGTCAAACTTAATACAAATTTTTCACACATCACACACATTTCATAAAAACTAATAATCATTTATGGCTCATTTTATTGATAACATTACTAATTACAATTATTATTACACTCATTGATCAATCTCAATTCCAATTTGGAAAGTCATTACAAACAGAATTATTCAGATACACGTTGTATAATATTTGCGAAATATATTCTTTAATACAAAAATAATGGAAAACGTATCTATACGTGAACTGATCCCGACCTCTATCTCTTATTCGATTTCAGTGACTATATTCTAGTTTATCTAACTGGGTATCTCCTCTGAGCCTGAAAGACAAAGTTGCAATTTTAGTGAGTTTTGCAAACTCAGTGACATAACACAACAATTCATACTTCAAATTCACATATACTTCATGTCATCATATAATGCACATCATTTCACCGATAATCATATAGCATCACATAACAATTTGATCACTTATTTCTCATTTCACATTCAGAGCAGCCAAACAGTTCATTTCGATCATTTAAAACATACATATCAATTATATAGCAATACTTATGAGACTCACTTCCAATTGTTATTGTTATGATCGAGTGCCTGTAACTGTCCCGTATCCAATGTGGATACCAGGCTCATTAGTAATTATCCCTTATCCATTGGAGATACAGGACTCATTATACATAGTGAGCCAGAGGCTCTTACCACATTCTGAGCTTTAAGCTCTTTTTCACTTTTTGAGCTTTAAGCTATTTTTCGGTAGCTACTCTGGTCACAACAGTTTTTATCAGTTCATGCATTCATGTAATGAAATGCATCACATTCACATATATTCAATCAATCACTTGTGCTCAATTTTCCAAATTCACATTCATATTGACATTTATCATCGGACCTTGGCCCGACATTCAACAATTAAGTTGAGTATCACTTATTCAGTCAAATTCACACATAATGCGTGCTTCCAATGATTTTCATGCATTAAATGTCTCGGACATTCAATGTCCAAAATCAGTAAATTCACATCACATAATAATTCAATACAAATGCTAAAACAAAACAATTAATTAAAAGAAGACCATATAGGTCGACGCACAATACGCTCCAGATTAGCATTAGCTTCCATGATCCAGAAACATCTGGATGCTAACTTTCAACCTTGTGTATAAACTTCATGTAACACACACAGTGCACACACATTACTAATCACACAATCAGATAAACAATCAATTATACACCTATGTATATGTGTAATGTATAATGCATGCTCAATTTGACTATTCTGGGTATATTTCTTTAATTCACATCTTATGATCATTCACATTTTATAACTCATATATGTCTAATTTAAATTTAGGTTAACACCTCAATTATTCAAGATTATTCTAAGTTCATCATTCTATCATTCATCAAGGTCATTTTAATATTCTAAGATCACAAGGCATCCAATTTATCATTAATCTTTACTTAATACTCATCATTCATCTTAATGGAATCACATTAGCCTTTATAGGATCACTTTCGTTCCTCTAGTGTCTCTCATTTTTCAGATTTTGTCTCTTTGATATCAATCATCCATGCCTAAGTTATAACCTCAATTATCACCTCACACATATCACCCATTTAGTCACTTAATCCAAGCATCATTCTAGGTTAAATTCAAGCTCCATTCAAGCCTAAATTAAGTCCAAATGCATCATAGTTAAGTACCTTATCCTTAATTGGTTCAACCA
>JANZXP010000005.1:38239167-38263363 GCA_027576715.1 Erythroxylum flavicans
TTCAAGACAATATAGGCACTATTCACATCATAATCACATTTATAAATCAATTATACCCAGAAAATGTCAAATGAGTGCATGAACAACCATTGTAATGTGTGCGAAAATTCAAATTCATGTGTGTGATGCTATAGTATTCATGAGCATGAAATGCATTTCCTAATCTCTCATTGTTATTTCTTGTTTACATAAATCTACATTTCTAATCCTTTATATGGAAACAGGATATTACAATGCTTCTATGTCAGTTATTCGAGTTTTAAGTGGTTAATTGACACGAGAGCTTCATATCATTATATCCCAAAAGTATAGTACTTCTCAAACTACAAAAGTAAAGACTTTGGGAGCTACAAAGATTGTTGATATGGGTGACATCTGAGTTCAAACAAATGTTAAATGCATGTTGACAATGAGAGAAGTGCAAACATCCCCAACTTAAGGATAAATCTGTTATCGACAAATGTTTTAGATCGAGAAGGATTCAAGCATACTTTCAGGGATAAAAAGTGGAAACTATCTAATGGAGCAATGAATGTTGCTAGAGGAGAGTTATGTTGCATATTGTACAAGACACACTTAAAGCTACGTCGAGGTAAAGAAATATACACAATTAAAAAAGAAACTTCTCCAAATATGTGGCATCAACAATTAGGGCATATGAGTGAGACGGGAATGAAGTTGTTGGTTGGTAAATTTCTTATCCCATTCAAAAAAACTTTACCCCTTAGTCCTTGTAATCATTGTTTGGTAAGAACACAGGATAAAGTCTCTTTCAAGAGATGATCTATAAGGACAACGAAGTCATTGGAGTTTATGCATTCAAATGTTTGTGGCTCCATTGGAGAGGAGTTACTAGAAGGTAATAAATATTTTATTTCATTCATTGATGATGTTTTAAGGAAGAGATAGCTATATATGTTGAGAGCCAAAAGCTAAGTATTTGAAACTTTTCAGTAGTTTCATGTCATGATTGAAAAGGAAGCTGAATTACCTGTGAATAGATAATGGAAGAGAGTATAATTCCAAGGTGTTTGAAGAATATTGTACATCATATAAAATTAGACATGAGAAGATTATACCAGGTACTCCACAGCATAATGGTGTTGTTGAGAGGATTAAGAGAACAATTATAGAGAAGGTTCTTTACATGCTCTAAATGTCTAAGTTGCTGAAGACATTTTAAGGTGAAGCAGTTAGAACTACAGTTTATTTGATCAACCAAGCTCCTTTAGTTCCATTGGAGTTTTAGATTTCCAGAGAGCATTGATAGGTAGAGACCTGATATATCATCATTTGAGAGTATTTAGCTATAAAGTATTTAAACATATACACAAGGATCAGAGACAAAAACTTGTTTCAAAGGTGATACCTTGCATCTTTGTTGGCTATAGTGTTAATCAGTTTGGCTTCAAATTTTATGACCCAGAGAAGCAAAAAATGGTCAGGAGAAGGGATGTGGTATTCTAAGAGAATGAGAAAGGTTCTAATTTTTTAAAAGGAGATAAGGTTACTCAAAGTAGCTCATCTTATGATGTAGTTAATTCTTCTTCAAATTTTACCACCACTAGGCAATCTACAGGTGAAGGAGATGAAGTGTGTGACCAAAAACACGTTGATGGTGACCAGGTACAACCTAGTAATGATAAGCTACACAAACCACATCTAGAAATTATTAAAGGTGAAATCATTAAAGATGATGGGCAGGGGGGAGTAATCGGATCCAACAACTTTGAAGGTTAACAAGGGATAAAAGAACTTTTGCAAGATATCCTAGTTCAGAATATTTGTTAGTTACTGCTGAGGGAGAGCTTAAGAATGTGCAAGAAGATGTATTTTATGATGGCAAAGAACTTTGGCTCATGCCTATGAAAGAGGAGGTTACCCTTTAAAGAAGAGTGATACATATGAGCATGTAAAGCGTCCAAAATGCAAAAAGGCACTAAAGAATAAATGAGTGTTCAAGATAAAGAAAGATGGTGACAACTTGTGAAGCACAAAGTAAGGCTAGTGGTAAAAGGATTCAGTCAAAAGAAGGGTATAGATTTTGATAAAATCTTCTCACCAGTGGTCAATATGACCTCAATTTGAATAGTTATGGGTTTAAATGCTTGTTTGGGTCTTGAAATTGAACAACTAGATGTTAAAATAACCTTGTTGCATAGAGATTTGGAAGCAGAGATATACATGGAGCAACCAGAAGGTTTCAAAGCTAAAGACAAGGAGAATCTGGTCTACAAGTTGAAAAAAAGTTTATATAGGTTGAAACAAGCTCAAGGCAGTGATATCGAAAGTTCAATTCTTTTATGAAGGATGATAGTTACACATGAACTTATGTTGATGCTTGTGTGTAACAGGTGAGAACTTTATCATTATGCTTCTGTATGTTGATAATATGTTGATTTTGGGTCAAGTTGGAAAAATCTAAAAGTTAAAGAAAGATTTGTCTAAGTCTTTTATTATGAAAGATTTGGGACCTACAAAGTAGATTTTAGGTATGGAGATAACTCAGGATAGGAAGAGTAGGAAATTGTAGTTGTCACATGAAAGGTATATTGAACATATATTCAAAAGGTTAAATATGAAGCATGTCAAGCCAGTTAGCATGCTACTGGCACCTCACTTTAAGCTGAGCAAGCATGCATGCCCCTCAACAAAAAAGATGGTATGCCTTATGTTCCATACTTATCTACAGTAGGGTCTTTGATGTATGATATGATATGTACCAGGCTAGATATTGCACAAGTTGTTAGTTTAGTGAGAGATTCTTGTCTAATCCAGGAAAAGTTCACTAGGAAGTAGTGAAATGGATTTCAAAATACTTAAGACGTATTTCAAAGTGCAATTTGTGTTTTGGTGATGGTGAGCAAATTCTTGAAGGTTATACAAATGCAAATATAGCTGGAGATATTGATGGAAGAAAATCCACTTTAGGTTTTCTGTTCAAGTTTGCAGGGGGAGCCATTTTATGGCAATCCAAGCTACAAAAGTGTGTAGTTTTATCTACAACTGAAGCAAAGTATATAGCTAAAATGGAAGCTAGTAAAGAGATGTTTTGGTTGAAAAGATTCCTTTAAGATTTGGATGCGAAGCGATATGATACTCAAAGTGTTATTGACTTGAGCAAAAATACTATATATCATTCTCGGACAAAGCACATAGATGTTAGATATCATTAGTCGAGAGGTCTATGATTGAGGAGTAATAATTGCTATTAAAGAAGATTCATACAGGTTTGAATGGTGAAGATATGTTGACTAAAGCAATTCTCAGAAACAAAGCATAAGCTTTGTAGTAAGCTTGTCGGGATATCTATTAAGTAGCTATTAAAGCATAACATGTCTTCCTTGTAATTGGACTGGAGGGGGAGGTTGCTAAGTGTTCAACTCTATTTTGAGACTTTTAGTGATCGTTGATGCCTTTTTGCTTTGTAGGAATAAGAAACAAGTAAAGATAAGATGAATGACAATTAGATAAAGCTCTTTTGGGAGAGAAATAATGGTGTAAAGCATGCTCGTGTCCTTAACTTACAGGCCGTATAGATCAATTATGTAAGTCTCTAGAACCATATGAAAAAGATGTAAAGGGCGAAGATATAAATAATTGTATACACCCCCATGTTGACGACATACACAATTGTGTGTAATGACTATGTAACTCTCTATAACTATATATATATACGACTTAAGTGAAGCTGGAAAAGACACGATCACTTAAATGTGACCGTATATAATGCAAAAAACCTAATTTGGGATATAAAAGATAAAAAAGACATAGGTTTGATCATTAGGAGGTGGCTAAATCACGAAAAAGGAAAGAAAACATACGTAGAACAAGTAATATAGGATTCTCATCTTTTTATTATTTTTGAGATTGGTTTGAAAGGAAGTTGATATATTGATTAATATATCAACTTTAATTTTAACAGGGAAATTTTGTAAGACAACTTATAATTGTGGGGTGAGATATTAAACTTTGTAAATCGTTATTTAAATATGGTGGGTTTGCTTGTCAATTTGGCCTGTAATTTTTTCCTCTATAATGAAGAGTTTTTCATGTAAATCTCAGTATTTACTTTATTAAATTTTTTTTCTCATACTGATATTTACGGTAAACTTAAAGAGGTTCTTGTTGTTACTCTTTAGGCGATTTCTAGAAAGTTGTCTTTTTTTCTCCCAAAGTGCGTGTTGTTTTCTAAACTCCCAACAGAATCCTCCAGTCACCATAGATGATGAAGTTGATGCCAAGTTGACTGCTAATGGTGTATGCCCACCATAACATCTGTCCTTTGAAAATATGATTAGGGCGATGGAAATGTACATCCCATTACTGAAAAAGTAAGGCAAATATCAAAGTCGACAAAACCCATCATTGTCGAGGCAGCATCTGACACTAAAATTCAGTAGTAAAAGAAAAGGTGATCAAAATTTTGTAAAATGTCGAAGAAACTTTACAGAAGGGCCATGAATTCCTATAAGAATGTTAAAGGAAAGAAAATTTTGTCAAATGCCTTTCGATAATAGCATTCGTTTCTTAGACTTGTCCACAAAAAAATTGTTTTCACATTTAAGTAGTAAAGAAATATTAAAAGTTATGGTACAGCTCCAAAACATGAAGGTGGTCGGTTGATGGGATTGAGGTTAGTGTATGGACTATGGAGTCTGCAAATTCTGTAGCTGTAGAAGTAGAAAGCAAATGAACTTTTCCAATTTCAATATCAAGGATACATTTTAAATTTGAAGTATTAATGGAGCAACATTTTATTTTAAAAAAAGATCAGAAAGATCAAAATCTCATGTTGGTCAAAACTCGATGAAAAGGTTGGTGAAATATAGTCAAATCCACTGAAGCAAATGATAGGCCTCAACGATTCAGCATCACAAAGTTAGACATGAGCATAGTGAGACGATTCCCTTGTATACCAAGCTGGGTAAAAACATCATGAATTTGTGTAGACATTCAAGGATAGAATTCGTCGACATACAGAGTATCACAACCCAACAAATTCGTTTTCGCTGCTCTCGAGCAATTAAGATTCTCATACATTACATTGGAACTCATTAACATACATGATACATAGAATTCAAAGACATAAATCTTAAATCACCCAAATGTGGGATCTGCTACCCACTTTTTACATCCTTCTGTTAATCTACGTATTATATTGCTAAATCCCGAGTTGGAATTTATTCATGGCCAAACCTCCAAAATAAGAAAGTACCCCTCCAGGTCTCCACTACCCTTTCCTTGCATCCTGAAGCTTTCCGTCTAGCAGCAGAAACTCTATGTGGACACTCACTATTGGTACAGATAAATTCGCAATGAACGGGCTTGAAAACGAGCTAAGACCGCCCGTTTCTAATTGAGTTGTGCAAGCGGCGATCGTGGTATCAGAGACGGCTTCAACTCCTTTGTCTCGAAGGATTCATATGAATTGTTTTCCCGAAATTCCTCGAGAAGGCTCTCCATTGGCATTGCACGGAGTGACTCTATTGTCCCCTTACTAGGAACTTCTGTCTCACTTCTCACTGGCGTTGTTCCTGTTGGCTCGTAGTCCTGCACAAACATATGTTCATCGTTTAAGGACTTAAATAAGCAATTAAGTTTCTCCTTACTAGGTGAAGAGACTGTTAAAATGCTAATAAACACCATATGGCAAACAAATAAAGGATTAGAGTGATTTATATATGCACATGACAAATTTTATAATTCAAATTTTGAAAGCTAAATATTTGTGCTTAAGTAGCCTCTACCATATATCGCTGCTCAAATGTTTCCTTTGCCTTGTCTTCGATAGCAGCGGCTTGGCCAGAATGATTATCCCTCAAAACGTCAATGGTTTTTGCATGAGATTGCACAGCCTCCAGGATACCAGATACAGTTCTACGTTCCTGCTCTGATGCACCTGCAGCAATAACATAACAGAGAATGTCACATCCCAGACACTTACCACCAGAAATGCAGCCCATGTGGTAATTCAATAAGCCAACTCAAAAGAAAGTCAACTCTATCAAAATGGAAAATCTGAAGACGTTGAAACCTCTAATACTTACTGTCAATGTGATGAAGGATTTCTTCATTATTCTTTGCCGCATCTTCCTCGGCTGCAATTCTTGCAGAATCAACTTCCGCCTCATGCTGCTCAATACTGTCGCATGCATTTCTGTAGAGAAACAGTAATTATGGATATATCCACTTAGGTTTGCCAGATAAAGTTTTTTAATGCTGATAGAAAATAACTGAAATACTTGGAAAATACCAAGATGATGACTTTAATATTGCGGACAGAGCAAATCCTCATGCCTAACATGCTAAATGTTTCCGATATTTGTATTGGACAATTAATGGTGGAAAAAACAGTAGGGCGAGGCATATTACCTAGTAACTGACGTCAATGCGGAGACGTGCTTCCTGCCAATGTCATTAACCAAATCCCGAGTTTTTTTCCAGTGCTTGGAAGCCGATTCGGCTGTTGTCACACTAGAGAATAAGGAAGCAAAAGGGTCAGACTAATGTATAAGAACTGTTGGTGCACCCACCATCGCGCAGAAGATCAACATACCATTGCTGCAGGATGAACTCCATACGACAATGTTTCGCAGCAGAGTAATCTGCAGAGTCCTTGGCACTATTCTCCGCCTGCATAGAAAACTCCTGCCATTTGCGTTTTGCCTCTGTAGCAACGCCCTCCATTGAAGAAACATGTTCATCCAAAAATGCCTTGTTTCCGGTGGCATTTTCTCGCAGGCCATATAGCCTTGCATTCACCTGTGAAAGCAAAAGTCAGCGCATCTTGGTAATCAAGACATTATTGAAAGGGTAAAAAACCTGAAGAGCACCATATCTTTCTGACGTATGATGTGGTTAGAGACTAGATTGTTGATGTCAGCAACAAGCTTCTCAGCATCTGATTTTGATTGCTCCTGCACAAATAATGATTGAGCAGCCATTGGGCAATGTCTTACAGAGATATGCAACTGAAAGTTTTGGGAGATGCACAACAACTACCTCATAAGCCTTCTGAAAATCAGCAATACTTTTCATTTGGATTTCATCAGCCAATGCTGCATGATTTTCAAGCCTTTCAGATACTTCTGAAATCCTTTTGAGAAAATCATTCATATATGCTGAGATCTCCTTCGTCTGCTCACTACTAAGATTGAATCTCTGACGGATTTCCAGTAACAATTGTGACAAATAAGAAAGCAATGACAGCAAATACACTAAAGTAGAAGGCAGTGATGCAGCATAGTCACATTTCATTCAAATGAACAAATAATTTTCAGTATTTCCCGGGTATTATATCAATCAATATTCAGACAATATTTTTGGCAACAAAACACAAAAATATCAATCAATATTCAGACAATATTTGTTGCAACAAAACACATAATCCAGCTTGCAACATCAACAAGATGTTGTCAAGAAAGCAATACTTCAAAACTTGCTCCATTCCAAATTAATTTAATGTGGAGTTCAGATTATATAACCTGTCGCAGTTCCCTTGCAAAAAGAGCCATTTCTCCTTGGTGAGCTGAGAGACAACTCTGAATATCATCAAATATTGAATCTGCTTGACCAGTCTCCGAAGCTAGATACTGATTTCGAAGGATACATAATTAGATCTCCATGGAATAATTTGGATATAAAGTGGACAAGAAATTCAAATAACTGCTACCTACATCTTCAATGGACTCTGCATTAGAAGCTACCAAAGATGAAATTTCTTCCAGACCTGCAATAGAGGTTGCCTTGTGCAAACGCACAACATTTTGCAATGCCTCTAAGTGGGATACATACAAATTCCTCAAAGCCGTTAATTTCTTCCTGGTATCCTTGACTGCCTGAACGCATGAATTTATAAACCATGAACAAGAGCAGGAGCAAAAGCTTGTACCTCTCAAGTTAAACTCTCTACCAATTTCTTCTTAAAAAAAATTAAAACAAAAGATTATATAATAGAGGAAAGAAATCAAGGAAACTAGAGAGCACATGTTTCTTAATACCTTATCATGTACATCCAAAAGAGAATGACAGCGGTTCTCAACACACTTAAGATGTTCATTTTGCTGAGAAGTTGATTTCGCTAACATGCCACCAAGAGAATGAATTTGCTTGGAGAGTTCCATTCTGAAGTTGTTCACCACCGATCTGTTATCTTCATTCAGTTTGTCTTCTCTACCTACAACCCATCACACTATCTAGTGAGTAATATGTGGTGGTTAACTAAGAAACTTTTAGTTTCTAACTAAACAAAACACTACATACCAATCTTTTGGAACAAAGAAACATTATCCTGAAGAGCTCTCTCCAAGTCACCCCGTAGAGCAAATGTTTGATGAGCCAGAGCATTCTCTGTTCAGTAAGTTCAATGGTAGCATCAAGTATCAAAAGTGAATCAAAATATGAACACAAAAGAAAATTTAAATATACCCGCTTTTTCCTTTTCAGATATGATAAAGTCCTTCTCCTTCAGAGCATAACGGCACTTCTTAAGTTCTTCATTACTGCTGGCTAGTAATTTGCTAGTATGGATTAAGTTTCTCTACATATATCATGCACCCAATCAGAACCTATCCATAAAAAGTAACTATACAAGAAAAGCTTACAAACATTTCTTACCTCAGTTGCATCAAGTTGGCCGCTCAATTCAGAACATTGCCGAACTTGGGCAACATATTTATCTTGCAGCTCCTCAAGTTGCTGGTCCAACACATTGTGCATGCATTATACTAAGAATAAAATAATGCTAGAAACTAAAACGTTCATGCTTACTATCGGAAAACTATTCAGTTCCACATACTAACCTTTTGGTTACTTTCTATAGTCATCCCCATTTGTTCTATTTGTTCAGCCATGGCCTGAACATAGAAAGCAAAAAAAGGAGAGCAATATTCAAACACATTCATGGTAGATCAGAGGCAAACACAACAAGATCAGACAAAAGATAATCCTTGACTCATATCAAACAACAAACTTGGGATAAATGCAGCAAAGAAATATTGGAAAATAGGAGCTACCATTTCAGCAGCCAATCAAGCCAATCAAAATTGAGACAACTGATATATTATGTTACCTTCCTTTCACTCTCCTCTTGGTAGTATCGTTCCTTTGGAATATAAACACCATTCTTTTCACGTGCAGCATAAACCTCTGAGCAACACGATGGCATTTGAAGCAAGATAGAAAACCATAAGTTCCATGCAACTTTATTGGACTCTTTACATAAATTTATGATTACCAGCCTGCCAAAGACAAGCCATCTCACCTGCCTTAAGCCTGTCAATCTCTCCATAAAGATCCTTGATGAGAGTAGATTTCATCATTTTTTGATTAACCTACAAGCAGTCACATAAATTTCTAAATACTCTTCAGTCCATGTATCCAATTTAATTGTGTACTCACTCAAGCAGCGAGGTTCATATCTGAACTAATATAAGCACACCTTACTATATATTAAGCACAGATAGAAAATGCTGCCATGCGTTCACAAACATTTCATGTAGCAGTTTGTACACAAGAGCGGTCTGAAAGACAATGAAGGAGATACAGTCCTTTCCATAGTTGCCAACAGAACCGTACTCTAACCCGATGATCGATTTTTAAAATAGCTGCTTAAAGAGCTTAAACATGAAAAGTTGCAGTGCTACAACACTAGCTTAAAATAGCCAGCAGATGATAAGTAGTATTTAGCGTTAGTCCAATTTACACAACACCAACTCCTACATAGTTTTAACATTTGAAGTTACATAGTTCTCAAAATCCTAGATACCATTATTTATGGAGTGTGTTCTCAATTCCGAATTCAGGGATTGGGAATTGATTACGTGAATTATGTATTTGGATGTTAATTTAACCAAACAAGGAGTGCGTTAATAAAATAATACACTAAATTTCTGCATGAAAACGAACCTCGGGTTTATTTTTTATGTGCTTTGCCCTGTGCGCATAATCCAGGGTACTCAAAGTCTCCTCGAGACAGTGAACAGCTGGTGAAACTGTGGCTATAATGCATGTTTTAGTTCTTCCCCCAAGTGAATCACGAAGTAACCTTGTGAGCTTGCTATCCCTGGAGTATTTTAGTTATGAACACAAGTTGGAAAAGAAAATCAAGAACAGGCTGTCACCACGCAGATCAAGAAAACAATTTGAACCTGTAAGGTATATGCCCAAGATGTTCAACAAGAGCATTAATCACTCGACCCAAGGTAAGCAAACTTTTGTTAATTTCACCAGCTTCTCTTGCACGACCCTAAAACACAGCGAACAATACAACCGGATTATGAGATAACCCGGATTTTTAATTTTAGATTCTTATTAGCCAACCACCACTGAAACTCAAAAGGTCAATGATGTCAACATGAAACTGCATACCTCCCTAGCACCAGAACGAGATATGTTTTCTGACCCAGCAAGATCCACCAGATTTAGCTTGCCACATTTGATTAGTTCTTCACCCTCCGGTGTTGCTTCCTTGATGTGTATTGTAATGGAAAAGAGAGAATGCGACCGACTACAGGACAAGATAGCTTCCTAAGGTGAAAAATATGTATATACGAATTTACCATAATCATGAAACAGCTACCAAAAGTCTTACCTTGATTGCTTGTTTAACAAGGTTTCTGCAGTTCGACGTTTCGCAGACCCTCTCTCAAGAAGAGTGAAGATCTCACTGGCACTTGTCACTATTTCTTCCTCCAAACCTCTTACAAGAACTCCACCTTTTCCATCTTCCATTAATGGAAGCTGCTTCTTTTGCTTTTCATCCAGAGAAACCTTGGAAATTTCCTCTGGAGCAAGTAGATCAGTTATTTCCTCATTGTACAGCTCTAGGAAAGTCACCTTTACACTATATTCTGCATTCTGGCTTTCAAGAGTATCAAAAATTTGCTTGACAGCTCTGGGTATGACCCCAGCTTCTGGAGGTAACTCTCCATTAGGCCCACTCTGCTCCCATTATAACATTAAAATTAACAAGACAACTTCCATTCCACATACTATGAGAGATAAAACATCAATCTGATAAAAACAACCAAAAGGTACTGATAAGCCCTACCTTAGACCTCTTGCATTCACCTTCCATTGTATATGTTTTACCAGTACCAGTTTGACCGTATGCAAAAATTGTACAATTGAAACCTTCCAGAACTTCGTTCACAATTGGCACCACAGCTTGTTCATAGAGATCCCTTTGCTGGGCTGAAGGTCCAAAAACCTATGCCCCAAAATCTAAATTTTCAAACATGATCCAAAATCAAATACAAAGTTCTAGAAGTGGAACACAAGAAACAAGAGAAGACCTTGTCAAAAGTAAAAACTCTGTCGATATGCTTGCCGGCGATGCTCTGGGAGACGGAGACCTCTCTCTGGTACTCGTTGCACGTTACAACCTGAGGAGCATTGTTCCTCAACTCTTCATCGCTGAACGGCCTAAAGTCCAAACAACTTGAAATTAAATCCACGAAATCAAATAATCGAGAAGCGAAAAACAGGGCAAAGAGCAGTTGCTGACCTGCATCGGAGAAGGACCTGGACGTTGACGCCTTTCTCCTTCTCGTGTCGACCCGACATTTCCTTGATCCGATTCGAACTGTCACTGTTAGGTCCGATTCACTACTCTCAGACGCCTCTCCCTGTGTCTCCGTCTCTTTCTCTTTTTTGGTATGAAGTGAGAGCGGGTTGTGAGTGGGATTTGAAATTTTTGAGACCCGCTCGATAGGAGGTCATCCAACGGTTGAATTCTTATCTCCTGACATCGAACGGTAAGGATTTAGTTGGGCCTTTGGTTGTCGTGATTTTGTCTGTTTTAAACAGTATGTCCTTTTTTTCCTTATTTTGGTGTTCAATGCTTTAGGACAGGCCCAATCGCCTTGTAGAGTAGACATTCGGAGTAGAAGTTTTGTGGCCCGATCAAATAAATAAGCCCAAGTTAACCGAATATCAGTTTTTTACGGAAAAGGGATGGCGAATTGATCCATCATTTAGTAATAACTATGAATTTAATTGTAACTTACAAACATTAAAGGGTGGTGTGGCTCTATTTCTTTTTTTATTTTTAATTTTTTTTATTTTTTGTTTCTATTTTTTGTTAAAAAACAAAAACTTGTTTAAAGATTTTTAATATAAAAATTGAATATATATATATATATATATATATATAATTAAAACTGTGAGCTTGAAATTGACTGGATTTTTCGTTACGTGTTTAAATGAGATTTATTGGCCATTGAACTTTGCATCCCAAAAAACAACAAACCAAAAACATAGAAGAACACTTAGAAAGGCAGAAACGCAAACCAGAAAATACAAACTAAAATGCAAAAATGCAAACTAAAAAATCAAAAATGCATAAACTCGAACCAAAAAATCAAAAAACCAGAAAAACAGGATAGAGAGAGAGGAGATGAGTTAGGGACTTAAGAGAGAAGAGAAGAACAAAGAAGCAAGAGAGAAAGAGAGGAGATGAGTATGGGACATAAGAAAGAAAGATAAGAGTTTCTACATAGGAGAAAATTTAGAAGAGGGAGAAGTAGAAACGAAACAAAAACTTATTGTGAAAAATTTGAAAAATGTCTAACTTCTATTTTTGTGAATCTGTTATGGTTTTTTTATTTTTAGAAATAACAGATTGCAACAGAAATAATCAAATGTGCTTTACCTAGTTGTTTCCTTCTTTATTAAAACCACAACAAGAACAGAAAAATAAAAAAGAAACAAACACCCCCTAAGATTACATTTGATAAGATATAATGTAAAAAAAATGAAATAATGATATAATATGATCTACAAATACCATAAATTAGATACAATATGATGTAATTTAAACATGATTCAAAATTTGATTACTGATGAAATCTACACACAAACTTACTATATTTTTTGATATATCTTTTGTTTATGATTTGATTATAAATATGTAGTATTAGTTTACGATTAATGGTCTTTCTATTCATATAAAATAGTGATGGAGGTAATTTTGATGTAAACACTTCAATGATCGAGAAAATTTTCAATTTTGTTTTGAGAGAGATGAATCCATCATTAAGGTATTATCACTTTCTTGGTAAAAAGAAGTTTTTCTTATTTTCACATGATGAGTTATAAGTAGGGATCTCCACCAACTCCCTTACGTGTCTAAGTTTTAGAGGTCTATTCACAAGTAGGCGAGACATTATATGACAAAGATATGATAAAAGAAAGAAGGATAAGGTAAAGAGACGAGGGTGCTATAATAAGAGACCTAGGACATGGATTATCTAAGTCCAAAAGATGGATGAAGAACTTAAGGCATGGGTTGTCTGAATCCAAAAGATAGGTTATCAAGATAAACAGAGGACACAGATTATCTTACTTCACAATGTAGGATCGAATAATCTTAATGCATATTAGTTATCTCGTTAAATTTCATCAACAAACCATATTTGCAAAATTGTTTAGATCTAACATTGTCATAAGTATTTAATGTTATTTATCCATATTAAATGAAAGGCCTTTTTGGTAATAATTGTGTTAGGTGTCAGTTAAATTTTAACTACTTAACACCAGCTATAGCTTTAATGATTATATGGAGTTTAAGAAAGAAAATGGATTTTGAGACTAATAAGATATTTTTGGTGAGTGGAAATGTATCTTAATACAATAAATTTGGGTATTCAAAAATCATTATAAATCCCTCTTTTGCCTCTCCACGAAACC
The DNA here is from genome assembly GCA_027576715.1 of Erythroxylum flavicans. NCBI lineage: Eukaryota > Viridiplantae > Streptophyta > Magnoliopsida > Malpighiales > Erythroxylaceae > Erythroxylum > Erythroxylum flavicans. The sequence goes on from JANZXP010000005.1 coordinate 38,252,860, forward strand.
TTTTATCAATTTTAAGAAGTTGGTAAATTCATCTCAAAGTTTTATCACTTTCTTAACTATAAAGCCAACCTTTTTCTCAATGCATTCCTTCATAAGCTCTCATAATCTTTTTATTTAGATGCCCCACTCTCGAGAGCACCAGGTTCTAACTCAAGTATTTTTAGACAAGAATTCTAAGGCGGCTATTGATTGCATTGGAGAATGGTAATAGGAATGGGAATGAATACAGTGAGAAATGAGAATAGATATTATCAATGTTCTAAAAATCGGACCGGACATAAAACCAGTCGAAGGAAAGGTTTAAGGTTTAGAGGTTCAACCGGTAGTGAACCGCTATAAAACCGATATATAATAAATAAGAAATAAAACTTGTAAGAGTAAATAAAAATAAAATATTTATTGAAATAAAAAATACACCAACGTCTATTATTATATAATGAACTAGTAATAAATAAATATTAGTTTAATATAAAACTTTCTATAACAATAAAAATCAAAATTGTTTTTAAAACCTTGATTTTATCCCTCTTGTGATTGACTAAAAAATTTCTTTGATGCTCATACCTCTGCATTAGTATGAGGGCAAGCTAGCATGGTATTCTGGGATTGGACAAAAATTTAATATAAGCATTACATATGCATCTATGGGAGGAAAAAAATACAAGTGTGTGATATGATGTCGTAAAAAACAGAGGAACAACAAATATTCAACACTTAGTATTCTTTTGCAATAGTTTTGGTAGTTATCAACATTCGTTACATACCTTCCAATTATTGCATTTTCCCATTTCAGATTTCTCACTCTCTGTCATCGCATGCCAAGATGTACATTCTTTTACTCCCTTTAAAATTTCTTCAATTGTTTGGAGATGGAGACACCTACAAATTTCTTGTCATTAGTGTCTTGATGGTCTATGATCTTGTGATAATAAGTTTTTTGATCGCTTAGGTCAGTTATGACTGACACTTCGGTGTTTTTGCATAGAAAGCATCAATCTTTTGTGTAAATTTTTGTCTCCTACGATTAAACCAACCTGTCATTTTTTTCAAACTGGATCCAATTTTGTTAATGCCATGAAAATCACTTTGCCAATTATTATATTCTATTTTCCTCCAATTCTCACTAGTGAGTGATGAAATTGAGTTTCTGTTTTAACTTTTAACCATGTAATATAAAGCTTTTAACAATGCTCTTGTGATATATAATAGCTACACTTTTTTGTTAGGTTCGTGCATGTTTTAAATTTGACAATAGTGATTCAGTAGTTAAAATGAAAATTAAGGTTAAATCCGCATTTTTGTCCAAGAAACAACATTTTTGGAGATAACCCCAGATGATGTCTGTTGTCAATCCGAAGACAAAAGTCTCATTGATTTCTCACTCTTCATTTTTCCTATATTGAAGTTGGAAAATAACATCAATATTGCAGGTATTGTTTTAGTTGATTTTTTTCTTGAAACACTAAAATAATTCTCCTCTTCAAGTTTAATTCAATTCAATGTTATTTTTCTTGAGACATGGTAGAGAACACAGGTTCTGGCATAACCGTGTCATCACTCATGTACTCATTTGTTGATGTTCCAGAAAGATGCATGGATATTGACAATCTTCTGCTTGTAACTGTGCGACAAATTCATGCTTTTAGTGAAAAATTTTGATTCATGCCTATTGGTTTAAATCTAAAATTACCAAAAGTTGAAATTAAAATACCCAAATTTGGTAAAAGCTGTATGAAAATGTCGTATCTCTAATTTCTTAATACTATGACATTGACAATCCTGTCAGCTCAAATCTAGAATTGAGTCAAAATTTTACAAATCAAATCAGAAATTATAAATTTTGAACCCCAAAATTCATCCCTCAAAATATTAATTCGTAATATGCATACTAACAAGTATGAATTTAAAACTTTTTAAGATGTTAAAACTTTAAGGTTATTTTTCATCTTTATCTAAATCTAGAAGCATGCAACATATATAAACCTTTGAAAAAGTTTTTGTGAATCCAGAAGCACACAACATGTATAAGCCTTTAAAAAAGTTTCTGTTTTGTCATTGACACTTTATACATAAGCTGTTTTTTATGTTATTATCCAATGGGAAGGTTATTATCCAATGGTCAAACCAAAGCTTTAATAAAAGACAACAAAACGTTCTTGAAAGCCAAACCAAAGATTTATGTATTAAAAGACAAAATAAACGTTCTTGAGAGCAACAATTGATAAAGATTAGAGGGTTTTGAAAAAAAAAGGAAAAACTATCAAAACCTCAATGGTTGAAGCTGGCACTCCTGAAGAACGAGCTGAGGTTGAAGAAGCTCGCCGCAACTTTTACAAAAATCACTTTGATGTCAAACCTTCTAATGACCTTCTTTGGCGTTTTTAGGTATATACATATACTTCTTCATACTCTTTTCCTTCATTTTCTTTCTTTCTTGGTATCATAGTTGCTGAGAAAGCAGTGTTTAAATGAAAATGCCCAACAAATCTCCATTTCTCCATTTTTTAGGACATGCCAGAGCAACGAGTGCTGCTTTTGTGCGAGAAAGCGAGAGAAGCGGGGAGGGAGAGAAGAAGGGTGACCAAACCGGTGTAACCGGTTCGATGAAAACTGACCGGTTTTCATACTAACAGATTTTTTGTTAAAACTGAATCGGACCATTGACCAGTTCAGACTTTTCCAGTCGAACCGGTCCGGTCCGGTCTGGTTTTTAAAACCTTGGATATTATCATTATAATTATGATGGTTGGTTAAGATGAAGGAATGATTACCATTACCATTGATAGCGGTTGGTTTGTAAAAAATATTGAGAAATAAAAATTTATTATATTTTAATTAATATATTAATATATTTTAATTAATTTATTATATTTTAATTAATTAATTACAATATTTTAATTATTGAATGAAATATATTTTAATTAATTATATTTTAGTTAATTAATTATTAATAATATTTTAATTAATTATATTGAAATTAATTAACTAATTAAAATATTTTAATTAATGAATAATTATATTTTAATTACTTATATTGTAACTAACTAATTAATTAATTAATTATACTGTAATTAATTATATTTTAATTTAATTAATTATATTTTAATTAATTAATTAAAATATTTAATTAATTAATGAATTATATTTTAATTAATTATATTGTAGTTAATTAATTATTAATAATATTTTAGTTAATTATGTTGTAATTAATTAATTAACTACAATATTTTAATTAATTAATTACAACATAATTAACTAAAATATTATTAATAATTAATTAACTACAATATAATTAATAATTATATTTTAATTAGTTATATTTTTATTATTTGTTACAAACACACTCTTACATAACAATGATACTCATTCCTCTAGATTAGGAGAGGAATGGGGTATTATCCAAAAATGGATAATTAAAATAATGATTCTATAATCATAGCCCCTTATCAAACTCAATCTTTCATTCCATACCTATTCTCCTTTTTTCATACCCACTAAACAAGCGCACCCTAAGGTTTACGACTTTTAATTGTAGTAGATCGATGGAAATGATAGAGGAGAGGCAATGTTGGTTATAATTCCTCATTTTGGAATAGAAACAAGACTTGAAATAAAAAGGCATATATAAAATGTCAGAGTTGAGGATTTTAAAATGATGAAAACAAAATTTTCCATCTCCTCTTTTATAAAATTATGCATCATCTCCCTTCTAAGGGGGCTTGCTCCCTAGATCTAAAGAAAGCATTATAAATTGTAATATTTTCAAATTTGGTATCAGGGAAGCTAGTCTTTCATCAAAGTCAAGTTCAACTTTATTATTGGTGTCTTATCTACTCCTTCCAAGTAGCTTGTCAGTTGAAAAATGTTAAGTCATCCTCAGAACTATTTAGGTTTACATACTAAATAATACCTTCAAGTGAACTCTCAACCTAGTATAGTTTAAACATTAGACCTATAATGAGTTAAAATAAGCCACTCAAAGGCACCCATGATCGGAAAATAACTTTATATTTCTTTCTTTATCAAATAAGAGTTCTTGAGGAATTAAGCACAATTGGTTTAGTTGACCTTCATTTTAAAAAATAGAAAGAGGTTGATATATTTGTAAGATCCCACAAGCAAACCTTAACGGGTAATAAGAATCCCTTCCCTCTAGTGAAATTTTTTTTTGCTTAATAAATTTGAAACCATGGGCTAACATTTAGTTTATAGACCATAATCTCCAGATCAATTCCCTGAGTGTCCTCAAGTCACTAGATAAATATGTTCTTTTACTTCCTTAATTAACCATTTATATGCACCTCACCAGCATTTGCCCATATTTTTATAGTTTTCATAACCATCAAATATCTTACATCTAACTCTTCCACCTCTATTATAGACTTTGTTATTTATGTCTTCCTTGAATCCTGTGAATTAATATCATGCACACTATTATTCCTATCAACTTTTAATGAAGTAAGATGACATTATTTGGTTGCCTTTAAGTCTCCAAGCATCTTAGCTACCCATTGCATATTACAAACTTAATTAGTAATTAGTAGGGCGAAGAAATAGCTTGAGGGAATACAAAGATAGTCTTCTTAGAATGACTTCATAAGTTGGAAGTCTACTAAAAGCACGAAATCCTAAAGGTCTTGTAATAGTCTTACTATACTCTTAACTTTATAAGGGTCATCTTTATACAATAATGTTTGCAATGATTTTAGCTAACCACGAAGTGAATAGGGTTTTGGTAAACAATGATAATTCTATTGACATCTTATTTTATGATACTTCTATTGCATTGTGATTCACTAGAGCATAGTTAAGCCTTGTATCAACACATTTAGTGTATATATATAGGATTCAATAACTCAAGATCTTGGTACTTGAATAAAATTTGCTCTATAGACTTCTTTTATTGCTCATTTCATTCATAATGACAATTGATTCCTCAAACATGTGTACAACTTCTTTATTTAGGTACATTGGTGTTAATCACTCCTACACTTGGTTAGATTGTTGTATACCTACCTTTATGCTTCAGTAAAGTGAGATCTTTTGTTACATATCTCTCTCTTTCCTTTTACTCTATTGTCTCAATAAATTAAAGCATTCTTCAATAAAGAATCACTAGCTTTTGATAAATTTCTACATTTATAGGTCTCATTTTTATAATCTTAGTGAAAAAAATTTGTCAAACCTCCTAGACTTATTATTACTCATTGTTAGCTTTAGAGGATTTATGATATTTTTAATCTTATCATAATTAAGAATATGATTTAGAGATGCATTCATCTATGATAAGGGTGCCTTTGTGGATCTTTGTATGTTTTTACTTCTTTCTACTCGTTATTTCCTACATCTTTCTCATGATAGATTGTTGCAAAGTGCTCTCTCTTCCTCCTTTACCCCAACCTCAAAAGACAATTATTCTATTGGCTTTAAGGAACATCCAACTTCTTCCTTAATGATGAACCTTTTTACTTGTTTCCACACCTCCTCTTAAGTGTACACTTTTTTCATCAAGAGAGACTTTCACATTGTTTAATGACAATATAAACCTTTCTCAACTTTAATTTTCACAATTTTGGTGTACAAATTTGATACTTGAATAGCTTTGGTACAAAGTCTATATGTATAATGTATGAGGATTTCTCCTTTTCCTTACACCATATTAAAAAGAGTAATGGAGTCTTTGGGTCTCCTTTTCATTATAACAAAGTAAGCTTAAATTTTTGACTTAATCTGCCAAAAACTTGGCATTGATCCTCTTGTTATGGTCAAATAACAATCTCTAACTACTCCATCCAAAGTCAATGAGCATGATTTACCCTTTAGTTCATCTAAGCCTGGTACAAATCTATCATCTCATGATATTATGAAATGTGGTTGGTGGGATCTCTAATGTTGCTATAAACTTCCAAATTTTATATTTTGAACTTTGATGGGGCAAGTTGCTTGTATTTTTAGTCATAAAAGGATTATATATTATTAAACTAGTCTTCTCCTTTAATACTTTTGAAGGATGGAATGTCTTTGCATACTTCCTCTAATGATCCTATTACAGGAATATCCATCATATGGCTTTGTTCCTTTAGGCTCGACGATATTATTGACCCATTAATGAGTTTGAGAAGTCTTTGTTGACCTTAAAGCATGTTAATTAACCCCTTCTTTTGTTCCTATAAGCTTAGGAACATCGCTTATAGCGGTATTTCCCTTATAAGTATCATGCTTATTATTTGGTTGCAAAACTATTATTCTTATAATAAACATATGATCTTTTTAGAATCTTTATCTTAATTCTTAGCTTTCATTTAAATTTCTCATGAACAATGCTAATTAATGTATATGCAGACCTATAATGTCCCTCAGTAGATCTTCTATCTATGATTTGACTATATAATTATGGTATATTTGTGATGATCTTTATGTTCTTAAAAGGTAGCTTCAGATGTTAAAGTCAACTGCCAATTTATTTTAGGGAAAAGTGGTCAATAATGTATTGTTAAGGAGAAGTGATCAATGGTTTATTGTTCTCTTACTTCTTAAAACATATTTTAGTGGTGGTTAGGTCCCAACCAAGTCTTACACATTTCTAGGTCTCAAAATCCTATTTACTAATGTTTTAAAATTAGATCAAGCGAATTAGTTCAATTGACAAAATCAGGAATTTGCGTACATTTCAATTTGGTTTGTAGTAATAATATTTAAATTTATATGTTATTATGTTAACTAATAAACTAGTCGATTCCTAAATCGATATTTGTTAATTTGCAAGCATACATTTTTTGATCTTTTATTAATTAAAATTTCGCAACCTCTTCAATTCTTTTCAATCTTTACTATTTATCTTGTATCTCAATTTTTCCTAAAATATTTTCAATTATATTTTAATCAATTAGGTGTTATACTGTATCTATTATTACGACAACAGATCCCCGTATCACTTTTGGCATCATTAATCTCAAACTAAAAAAAACTTAGTAATGCAACAATTTCTCACACTTTTTTGATGGTTTTGTCATTCTGAGCTCTCTCGCAAAAGCATTATACACTTGTGTTCCATAATGATTTATTCGTAATAGTTCTTGGTGAACAATATAAATTCTTAATTTTTTATTGTTGCAATATTTCATACATGACGTAAGCTTTGGTCTTTAAGTTATTGAAAAAATTTACTAAAAAATATTATGTAAATGAACTTGGTGAAATTGATTGCTTAGTGAAGTTAGTTTTGTCACTACGTTGTTTTACTTTAGTTAGTTTTGTAACTACGATGTTTTACTTTTAGTTCATTTTTTCTAAAAGATCAAGTTTTGATATCAGATTATGTAGAACTTCTTTTGCTTTGTTTAGTAAAGCACAATAAGCTAAAAGTTTTGATTAAGCAAGAATGATTCAAATTAAAAGATTCATGCATCTTTTATCATTTTTGTTGACTTTTAGGTGCTTAGCAGATATGTTATTGGCTCCTTTTTTTGAGTTTGATTCTAAATCAAAAGTTTTACCATCACCAAACATGATAAGTGAGACAAAAAATTATTTTATTTAATTTTGCATGACCTAGCTTAGTACTTTCTACAGTGACATCTTGACATTATGGAGAATTTCGTCTTTTAGGTTACTTATGGTAATTTAGATAGTCTTATCATACCTTGAACTTCTAATGATAAATCAACATTCTTTAATTGCTTCTATTATATATAAGTTATATTTCATGTAGTAGTTAGATAATATTGAGATTTTGTTTCTTTGTGTTTAAAACTGACAAGAGGATATTATTAGATTTAGTATCTTTAAAGCTTATATTCCTAATCTATAACTTTTTTATATGTTTTTCATCAATTTTTTGGTATTTTCATTTGTCTTACATTACAGTATTATAAATTAACGAGATGGCTTTTATTTCTAATGCAAAAGCCCTAACATTTATGTTTTGTTACATATTTCTTTTATCAATCATTAATCTATTTTCCCCGAACTTGTTAAATAAGTATGTGTAATTGTTTACTCCTAAAAGTGCAATTTTGGCACTCTACAGATATAAACATATATCTAATACTTATAATATATCTTCTATTGATAGATATCTTAGCCAATGTGTTTATCACAAGCCAAATAACAAACATTCATTTCTCTATTTTCTTTTTAAGTAGTTAAGAGACTAATATGATTGAATTGAAGACTAGATGAGTCATTATCTCTAATATTTTGAGGCTTGTTGTCTAAATCCTCTTTAGTATGGTCATTTTCTAGTGAAAATACAAATTACAAATATGAGATACTCAAATAATACTTTAGAATGACATAATTAAGGATTAGCTTTTATTTCAAGTTAGGTCCCCAAAGAACGCAAAGTCTTTGTCATGTTTTGGTCAAAGGAACAAAAAATGATCCTATGTTAGCTTATATTACAAATATTTAGTTGGTTATGTAAATTCCTATATTATTCTTTTTTATGTTTTTTGTTCTTACTTTGAAACAATTTATTAATAGAAAGTTGTCATGTTTATTATTTATTGGCTATTTGGTTTTGATGTTTAAGTCACGATAACAATAAAAGAAATACCCTTTAATAGAAACACGCACATTTTCTTTGCATCATTATTGTCCACTTTTTAGTTTTTACCTTTTATCATTGACCTCATCTTTTTAGTAGATTTTAGTTACTTTTAATGAAGAAAGAGGAAAGATATCTGCCACTTATACTTGTAAAAAGCATGTAAATTATTTTTTCATCCAATGAAGGAAGGTACATAATGGAATTAATTCTTTTCTTGAATTAGGCCTCATATCAAAAGGCATGAAATATAATTGCTCCGTATATGCAGTACTTCAAATATTATATTCATAAGAATTCACCGAATGTGATAATTTTGGGATGAAAATAGTCGATGAAAGTTTTACTGTAGACAAATTTAAACATAATATTATGATTTTAAGATCAGTTTAGATTATGAAAGGAAGAGAATAAAGTAGTTATTACCAATACTCTTAAACTCTGAAACAGTTATTTTTAATTGACCATAAAATATCTCCCAAAGATTTTTATAGAGGATGGTAATTGTTTTAAATGACAATCAAAGAGCTTAAATTGGCAAATAGTTAGTTTTTAACATGTAGTGGTTGTCAATCTACCTGTGATTAACATGAAATATTCATAAGAGATACACTTATCTATAATAATTATATGGAGCAATTTTTCCTAACTTAAGGGTTTACAATTTGAAAGGTCATAATCACCAAGTTTAAGAAGAATATCAAGCATAATGCAATCTTCTTCTTTTTCTTATATCATCATGGTCAATCAACTTGTCTCCTTGATGGCCAATTGCATTTTTTTAAAACTTAGTATACAATTTATAAATACGTATGTGAACAACTACTGTGATTATCTCTTATTTGCCAAACATAAATTGTCCATATTTAAGCCATAATATTCCTTCTATTATGGCCTTTTTTTAATTACATATTATATTTAAACGTATTAAATATAATTAATTTGTCTTAGTAGCCACAAAGCTTGAGGAAATGAGTAGAACATTTTGTTTATGCATAATATTTTTTTTAGGACTTTTTGTTCTGCAAAATTATTATTTGAAAATCGTCCACCTAACTTTTTGGTTTGAATTGTCCGTATTAATATATATATTGCATTCACTAATATCGACCATTCAAAATATATCAAACTAATCTCACGTTTTCTTCTTCAAAACTTCTAACTACTATATAATGTTTGCTGTCTTCTTTGAAGTGCACATATATATATATCTACAACATTTAAAATTATGAGCCCTATAGTGATAATGTAATCATTAATTAATTTTTATTTTATTTTTCTTAAAACTTAATAATTGTTAGTGTTCAAACTCTTGTGATATATTTCTACTTTATTATACATATACATAGATGAATATGTATCATATGCATAAATTCCAATAATATATTTTTGAATTTAAAATGAAAAACAAAATATCATAAGTCCTTGATTTTTTTATTTAATGAATAAATATTCAAATATTATGATAATAAGATCATAAACTATTTTTCTCATAAATTTTAGGTTAAAATTATAATGAAAAATATAGAATCATCATCAAAAAGTTTTGTTGAACTTAATATCCTTTACTTATGGTAAGGTTAATTCAGTATGAAATTATCCAACTTGAAATTGTTTTTCTTCTTCTTAAATATTTGATAGAAATAATTAATATAAATATATGCTCAACAGAAAGTTTAAAGGAGAGGAATTCATAGAAAAGAACATCTTATTATTGTTAAGGTTAATATTACTTCTTATAAAAAAGAATCAGTTGATGTACACGATCTAATTAAAAAGTATTTGGAAAAATAAGTCAAAAAGAAAAACAATAAAGGAACACGTAATGTATTTTTGGGAGATGATGACGTACAACACGTATTAAATAAAAGTAAAAAGAAAAGTTATTATTAACATAAATTTTTATTTCCCTCCAATATCCCCCCCCAAATGCTTAACCAAATTAAAAAAGTAATT
>JANZXP010000005.1:38281155-38294748 GCA_027576715.1 Erythroxylum flavicans
AAATTGATATGAACTATTTGACTATATGAACTGTGTGATTATATAATGATTGAATTTTGTTATATGAGTGAGCCATCAAGGATGGTTACTCAACTGAGTTCGCAAAACTCATCAGAAATTGCAACGTGGCTTTCAGGGTTTAGTAAAGAACACTAGAGAGGCTCCGAGTAAGAGTTCCAGGTCGGGATCAGTGTGCGCCTGTGTATGTCTTCAGTGAATTTTGTGTTTTTGAATTATGTTCCGCAAGAATTATGCAAAGTGTATGTTTATGATTTGGTAATGAAATGACTTTATGATAGCAAGTGTTTTGTTCTGTAATGGGCCCAAGTGATTACTGAAACTCTAATGAGTTCAATAATGATTGTAATTTTTGTGACTGAAATTGTTTATAAATAAGTTGGATCAAAATTGATTATTGATTTTCCACATATAGGTACATTGTTTCAAACAATTTGTAATGAGTTTTAACCGATGATTGTTTTAGCATGCCGCTCTTGCAGGCTTCGTACTTGGATATCACTCAGAATGTCGAGTACATGTCCTATGAGAGTGGGGTGTTACACGACACATCTTACATGTGATTTTTTGATCAATTTTGAACAAAGAGAGTTAATGTTTTGTATTTAATGCTTCTGTTATACAATTGTTATTTAATGCAAAACATAATGATACAACTTTCTTATCATATGGTTTGTATAGAATATGTCTTACCCTGAATTAGATATATGCTTCTTCGTATCTTGTCAAATAAGTTATGAAGTAAAGAACCCTGATGAATGAGAAGTCATACATGGTGTGGCATAAAAGTTTAAGTCACATTTCCAAAGATAGGGTTGAAAGATTGATCAAGGAAAGCATTTCTCAATTCTAGATTATGATGATCTAGGAACATGTGTTAACTATTGCAGGGTTAAGTTGACTAATAAGGATATTGAGGTCAACTCTTGCTTTTAACTTATTAATTTTGATACATAAAGATATCGGTAGACCTTATATAATTACATTGTGCAATTCTAAATGTATTCTGACATTTGTTGATAATTATTCCTATTACAGTTATGTGTTCTTGCTTAAAAACTGAAAGTTGAGAACAAATTGAAAAAATTCATCAAGATAGTCAGATTTGACCGTGGAGGCGAATATCATGGCAAACATGGTGTTTCAAGACTTTAAAAAGTCTGTTTGCTAGATATTTAGAATTAGTTTAAATAGTGACTTAATTCACTATGCGCCAAGTAGTTCTGATCAAAATGATGTGTTGTCGAAAGACATAACTACACCCTAAAGGAATTGAAGAAGTCGATGCAGAACAAGGCTATTATACCTAATTATCTAAAAGTTTGGAAACTCATTCTTGCACACATTCGTGTATGGGGCTGCCCTACTGAGATAGTATAATCCTTATAAAGAAAGATTGCATGCTCGTTCTGCTCATTGCTATTTAATAAGATATCTCGAGTCACTTTAAGGCTACAACTTTTACTATATAGAAGGGGGACTAGAATAGTGGAATCACAAACAACTAAGTTTCTGGAGTGTATTGTCAATAATGATGGTGGGCCCTTTGACCTTTCGAAAAATAATAGGGCGAATACTATAGCTATAATATTCTTGCTACTCATACAATTAGATCCAGTGAATTTAGGTCTTTGTACTGTACCTGTATAAGAATAGGAATCTATACATACACACACAGAGGTTCCTAGAGGTACAAGATCTAATGCAGTTAAGTAAATTCACTAGAGTGAGACAACCTGCTATCCCATCTGATTACAAAGTTTATCAAGTGTACAGGAGTATAGATATGTTTCAAATCTAGTTAGTTTTACAGAAGCTATTTCTGGACCCAATACGGATGTGTGGTAGGATACAATGAATGACGAGATACAATCCATGAAGCATAGTAAGGTTTGAGGGCCAATTGATTTACAGTGGAACTATAAACTCGTCAGTTGTAAATGAAGATTAGATCTAAAGGATTTCGGGATAAAGTTTAGCAGTTTATGAGCTCGCTCAGTTGCCTAATGGTTCACTCAGAGAGGAAGGGTGACTTTATATTACCATTTCTCTTGTATCCTCTTAGGATACATGATACGAAAACCCTAAGAAAACAAGGTTCTTGAAACCCCCTAATCCCATTGAATCAAAACCCTAATCTTTCTATTCTAAGAACATGCTCAATCATAAGTTTGAGACTCAATCCCAAAGAAATCAGAAATCAATTTATGTTGCAGGTACTTACTTATTGATGCAAATCAATTTCTTGAAGTAACCATGAAGACAATCATGCCTCACTTGAAGAACTTAATTCTGAAACTTTTATTGATCATTCAAATCTAGGGTTTCAAAGATATAATAAGGTATAAATACCTTGACCAAGTCCTAACCCTAATAGGAATAGGTTTGCAAGCCCGTTTAATAAAAACTAGGCTAATCCTAACAAATCTAGGAGCATCTAGCCCATTGAACATAATCAGACCCAAGTCCTTTTAAGAATAGGCTAACACATTAAAATAAATAAGTCTCAAAATAACCCAGACAAACAAAGTATATGCTACTAACTAAAAGGACAACCCATAAATAAGTCCTTGGGCCTAAAATAAGAGATAATAAATAATAAGCCCAAATTATCAAAAATGGGCATAAATGGCTAAGTGCTAGCCTCTTCCAACGCCTCCTCTAATAAAGTCACAAGTTTGGGTGTGCTTTGGTGTTCCTCTATAGATGTTTGGGCCTCCTCGTGTACTTGACTTGTGATTTGGGCTTGAACAAAAGCTTGCATTACTTGTTGCCTTTAAGCTTGTTGCGTTATAATTGGACCACTTGGCATGTGTAGCTTGTCAGGTTGATGTGTAACGCATGAAACTCTATTGCGAAGGCTGGTTGTATCACATTCTCAAAAAGGAAACTCGATTTTCTCTGGTTCTTTGTCTCATCCTACAGTTTGATTCCCGCAAGCTGTTAGGTTGTGTTTCTAGTTTGTGCTGGTTGTGCTGATATTTATGATAGTCTGAGCCTTATTTATAGTTTCCATTTGGAATGGCTTTGGATATTTAATTTAAGGGTCAAACTTTTCTTTCTACTGTTCAAGGACTCAAAATTGAAAATATAATGTGGTTTTTAACTTAAAAAAAAAAGATGCCAGCAGTCCACGGGGAAAAGGAGATACGAGTTTTCTTAAGATGGTCTGTGCCTTAAATTAATTGGTCTGTTCAATTCAATACAAACTCCTGAGGGGTTTTTAATCCCTTTTTCTTTTTCTTGACATGTTTAGATAATATTTGGATTGCTGATTTCTGTTATCTTTGCGACACATGCAGTCAAGCTTAATGCTAATAGGTTGGTGGTTGGGACACTTAGAGGATTTGACCAGTTCATGAATTTGGTGGTTGACAACACTGTGGAGGTGAATGGTGATGAGAAAACTGATATTGGCATGGTGGTGAGTCACGTTTGTGTTTCTCTGCTCGTCTAATGTATTATGCAATAATTCTGTTATCTAAATTATACTTCCTTGTAAAACATTTTTTATTTTCTTTTGGCAGGTTATCAGAGGAAATAGTGTTGTTACAGTTGAAGCACTGGAACCTGTGAACAGGTCATAATTACGTGATGGGTTGTATTGATACAGATCTGATGTTTTGAAAGAAGCTAATCAGGATCTGTATTTTACAGATGATTTGTGACTAGATGAATTAATAGTAGGCTTAGACTTTTGCTGACAAAATGAAATGTTTATGCTCTGCGAGATGGTGACTGGGTAATTCTGGAAACAGAGTGCTTTTAAATGCATGCTTTTGGAAGGGCTTTCCTGACAAATGTGTTACTTGGATGCTTGCCTTCATTCGGATTTGTTCTTGGTAATCTGTTGAGAACAGACAATTATTGTGAGCATATAAATGGTGGGTTAGATTGAAAATCAAAGCATGTATAAGTCTGTTCATATTTGATATTTTGGATAAAGTTAATGATTGAAATATCGTCTAGCTGATCTTTCCTTCTCATTGGGAAATTTGGCTTCAAATCTATAATCATTTTGTCATTAATTTGCTATCGACTGCCTGCAACACTTCAATATACTTGTAATGAAATTGTCGAACATGATTAAGTGGAAGGCAGAGGTTCCCGTGACTTTTAAGAGATGGTTCGTCTGGACTCTAAATCTGATGGATACATGACGAATTCATGTCAACTGATGGATACATGGCAAATTCATGTCATTTACAAGTCAAATGAAAGAATAAACACTCCTATTTGTGGTGGGGTTAGCCCAAAAAGAAAAGCTAGTTTCTTTTATTTTCCTGTTTTGTTATCCATCCACGGCTTAGGAGCAAGTGACCGGGAAATTGGGTTTGAATTTGAAAGAGTAACCTGTATCGGTATCATGTACTCATAAGACTGGCAACGGTTCAATAACTATCCTTTAAGGCTTCTTTTTCCAGTATAGTCACTTTTTCTCTTACTTGAATAACCGCTCTCTTGTGCCCATAACGGACAAGCTACTTTCTTTATTCATTGAAACCTACACTCATAATGACTTGGAGCCTTCCAACTTTATCATAAACTCTGTTATTTCTTGTCTCGGATCTCCCTACCTTTTTTTTTTTCTCAGGTACGACGTGTCTCAGTTTTATCTACTTAGCAACACATAAATCTGACTGACTTCTTGTTTGTGGGTCAATTACATCAATGACAGCGTTCCAGTCCACAGATCTCGTCAGCACCCATTGACATGCAAGTTCAACGCCCGTGTCAGCTACGAAAACCCTTTTATTGGATTGGCAAGATAATATTTTATTAAATTTTATTCCTATATTTACAAAATTACGTTGAGGTATATATAAATAACTAAATTAAGAGGTGCTCAAACCCGACAAAGCAAGTCCTCTCACATTTGATAGCTTGGTACAAGCGTTGGACGAATGAAAGCTTACGGAACAGATTAAATGGAACAACGACCTGTTCCGCAAGTGTTCTTTTTATTTCAGACAAATGTTTTTCTAATATTCTATTGGAATTTGGTCAGGGACCTGCCTAGACTTATGTATAATAAAGAGCTCCTTCCATTAATTAAAAGTCATACGGCAGGCTATATAACGGCCCCAAGTGGTCCTTTCTCTGCTCGGCTACCTGTCACATAGAGTTAGCTTTGCATAAGACGAGCTTTCGTGATGGAGATGACCTGACAACCGTTTACCTGTAATTCCATGTTAGATCAACCATCTATACAAAGAACTCAGCTGTTTTCTTGTATTGTTACTCAAATGTACTGAAACCAATTTCTATTAGCCTAGATGCGGAGGACCAAGTGGAGAGCTTCATTTATGAAGCTAATGGTGACCGCTACATGAGACACTTTAATAAGTTTTAACTACTTATATCACAGAATAATGGTACAAGTTACAACCCCATTATTACAACCTACTAGATGAAAGTATTGCATGTCTTTATCTGCTTGGATTCACTCTGAAGTCTGAACTTTAAATAATTTATCAGTAAAAGGTTAAGCACCAAGAAAAAAGAAATACTTATGCGGATATAACTGGGATTATCTGATGGCCTAACTTTTCTCTTTCTGTCCACATCTCAACTTCTCCTTTCCTCTGCTCTTGTCCTCTAAACTAGACAACCTACATTCTGTATCTGTATCCACATTCTCTCTTTGCAGGTTGCTTCAACCCTCAAAATTCCAACGCCGGTGAGAATATAAAAGGCTAAGAAAATCGGATCAAAGCAGAGTGATATAATATAGTCACTTTCCTGACCTACACACAAAAACCTTTCTTCAATCCAACTCTCCTTACCCACAAAAGATTTTCTTCTCATGTCCTTGAACAAAATTCAAGGAAACCATTTCAGAGCAACATCGGAGTAAACTCCAAACAGGAGAAAAAAATTTTCTTGCTAACAGTTTTTGTGAAAGAGTCGAACTTTCCTGTCTAGAAATAAAGTTAAAACAATAATGACAGAAGTACTCCATTCATCACCATCTCATTTTCCTTCTCCTTCAAGCTCTCCCTCGTCTACACCATGTGCTCATGGTGATATCCCACATCAACAACACCACCAGCATACGCTTAGCCCCACTGGACCCGTAGACCAAGAACACGTAGAAGAAGCGCAAGCTCAATCTGATAGGTGTATAAAGAGGAAAGCGAGGGAGAGAGAAGGAGACCAGCTCTCCGTTGTGGAACTTTTGGTTGCCGCTTTTCGGAGGTCCATCGTTGGGTGTAGCATTATTGCTGCTACGGGGAATAAAGAGCTCTGCTCAATGGAGATTGGTTTGCCCACTAATGTTAGGCACATTGCCCACGTCACTTTTGATAGTTTTGATGGCTTTCATGGCTTGCCTTTGGAGCTTGAGCCTGAAGTACCCAGAAGAGCACCCAGTGCAAGGTCAATTTGTCTTAACTTCTCGGTTTTGGAAATGTTGCACCTTCCAATCTTTGGCTCTCTTTTATGCTGAAAATTGCTTTGCTTGATCATTATCCTATATTATTAACTCCACACGTTAGAACTTTCACGTCGTGTGATGGTAACGCATTGAGAAGAATGTAAATCATTGAACTTCGACATCAACTTTTTTAAATCTTCTGATAGCGAAGATAAACCATGATGTCATATTCAACTTGGGTTTTGCATCCCTTATTTGTCCTTCGTAAGATGGTTCGTTACTATGATAAAACTCCTCACATAATCGCCTGCGAGGGGGAGATTGTAAAACTTAATTCTTTTGGCTTTTGGTAATTCAGTCAACTTGCTGATTTCTTGAAGGAAAAATTTTCGTAGTGCTTTTGTACAGTCATTTCTTTTTTTCTTCTGCTTTGTTATTGTACAAAACTCTAGTTAGAGAAGTTTTTGATTACCATGTCTTATTTCAAGAGATTTCATTGGCTGCTGTTTACTGATCAAACATTAAGTTATTGCAGTGCGACTGTTTTTGGAGTTTCAACTGAGTCGATGCAGCTTTCCTATGATTCGAGAGGCAATATAGTGCCCACAATACTGTTGATGATGCAGAGACAGCTGTATGCCCAGGGAGGTTTACAGGTGAGTGTCATTTCCTCCAGTTCCATAGAGCCTTCAATTGTGGTAGTAACTTCATGCTTTGGAGAGAAAGATAGAGCTCCAGAGCCCTAAAGTAATCGAACAATTTCTTACAGGCAGAAGGAATTTTCAGAATTAGTGCACAAAACAGTCAGGAAGTGTATGCTAGGAATCAATTAAATATGGGAGTGGTTCCAGAGGGCATTGATGTACATTGCTTGGCAAGTCTGATAAAGGTACAATTTGGTTGTTTGGTTCTTTATCTCCATTCTACGGATTGGTTACATTCAAACTGTTTCAACTCCCATTTTGTATTCTCAAAAATGCATGGAACTTTAGCATTGTATGTAATCACGATTCTGTAGGTTTGGTTTAGAGAACTCCCAACTGGTGTATTGGATTCTCTTTCAGAAGATCAAGTGATGCAATCACAATCAGAAGAGGAGTGTGTGCAGCTTGCACGGTTTCTTCCCCCAACAGAAGCTGCGTTGCTGGATTGGGCAATAAACTTAATGGCTGATGTGGCCGAACTGGAACATCTGAACAAAATGAATGCACGTAATATCGCTATGGTTTTTGCTCCGAACATGACTCAAGTTAGTAGTGATCTATTTTAGTTTTAAAATTATGAAATGTAAATGCCCACTAGCTACCTGCACTAAATCATCATTCTTTCTCATTATCCTAAGCAGCCAACAGAAGATTTATCAGAGAATTTATGACAGGTGCATTTACCAATGACCATCTAGTGGAAAGATGGTTTAAACTTTTTTTCTTAGCTGAAAAGCATTACCTTTTAATAAGGTCATTGCTTCGATTGAGATTAGGACCTCTGCATATTCTCATGCAGATGCCTACTTCTGGTATGGTTTCTATGGATGAGTGGCACCACCATCGGATATCATGCATATGTCAGATACTCTTGATGAATTCTGCTGTCAGGTCTTTCTGAAAAGGTGGAGCTCTGGGAATACAAGTGAGTGCTGAAACTTTCGTAACTTGTGTGATTGCAGATGACAGATCCTTTGACGGCGTTGATGTATGCTGTTCAAGTGATGAATTTTCTCAAGACGCTTATAACTAGGACACTTCGAGAAAGAGAAGATTCTTTGCAGGAAGTGATTCCTGTTTGCCGCCTTGAACCGACTGATGATAATGAGCATAAGAGCCCTTCTCAACCCTTTCCCAAGAAGGTTGATGATGAGGTTGGTGAGGAGGAGACAGTATTTGTTACTGGAGAGCCTACTCTTGACAGTCCTCCTCAACCTAGCCAAGGTGGTTCTAGTATTGCAATTGGTCGTCAAAGTCTCTTAACTTCAATTGAGAACATTCACACAGGAACTCGGACTCTTGTTGACCATTGTTCTTGTGAAGTTGTATCCCAAGTACATACCTTACCAAATAAACGGCAACAGGGTAGCTTTAAAGGTAGCATCCAAATGAAAGTTTGTAAAAGCAAAAATGGCCAGTCGGGCACTTCAAATCTGAAAAAGAGTCCAAAAAAATTAAATGAGCAGTCAGTGGTGTGGGCTGCAGGACATAATGAGAAGAACGAAGGAAATTGGTACTGTAGGCTGCATAAATCAAAGGATAGAATGGCCTGAAGCTTGGAGGTGAAAAGTCTTGTTGGCTGGTTATGGCTTTTGATGCTTCTGTTCTGTTGGATTTATTCATCTTTCTGCATGACTGGTTTTCTGGTAGAATAGAAAGGGAACGGGTATTGTAGGTCATGAAACAGCTGACATAGTGGTATGAAACTTCCGTAGTGCTGTTGATTTTCTTCCAGCAAGTGGCTCAGGTTGCTGCTGGATTTGCCTTCACAAGATAACTGGACACATTGTGCGTCTTTTGCATTAAAAATGTATGATTTTTTAGTAGTTTTATGCTTGTTTCTGGTTGTTGTCACAAACAAGTTACGTATTGATGTTCATATACCCCTTACCCATTCTAAGTTCATATTCCAACATCTAGTGAATTGAAGTTCCACATTCTATACCTCCATATACGAAGAATTTGCTAGCACACATGAACAACTTGTGTGCAAGATGGTTTGCTTCACACGTTCTCTTGCTGATAAGTTCACTTGAGAGGAGAGATCTACAACCCTTCGAGAATCAACCACTTGTTTTGCTATTCTGTACTCACCATCGAAAATTCTTACTTGCAGCTAACTGAAGAAAAATTTCACCAAAATACCACAAGCAGCTGGCGACGGTGATTAAGATTCAGATACCTATAAGCTAAAACCAATCTCTGACTCTGGACCTGTCCTAACTGCAAATGTTCTTGCAGTGGTTCGGAACATGGGTAGAAGTTTGATACTTTTCAATTTTGCTTTCATGCATATCACCAATAGTCCTTGCAAGAGCAGAATCCATTACTGAAATGGTGGAAGCGAGTTGCATCTCTAACAATAAATTGGCGGTAAACAACCTTGCTAACCAACTTTATAAACAAGTGACACTCTATGCATATCCGAAGATTTTTCATCACAATAATCTCAGACCCTTGCTCTGTGTTTAGGAGGCTAAATGCAATTGCTAATTTTTCACTGTGCACGCCTAGACCATTCAGAATTTCATTTCTGTTTAGTTGATCAATTTTCCTTGAATCACCAGCGTTTTCCACTAGAGTTTCCAATTCATCTAAGACTTTATATATTCCGTCCGTTTGAGGATGACTTCTATCACCAGCAAAGAAGAGGTGAACCCTCCCTTTAAATTCAACATAACTACATCCTGGATCCTTTCTAAGCTTTCTTTCTCTCATCATCGAGCGAACCTTTATTATGCCTTCATAATTGCCTGCCTCGTTATATACATTAGACATCAAAACATAGTAGCCAATATTTGTAGGTTCAAGCTCAATCACTCGTTCAAAAGCCAACTCTGCTACCTCCACATTTTTATGGATTTTGCATGCCCCTAACAGGGCTCCCCACACTCCACCATCAGGTTTCACGCACATAGTCTCAATTAACATCTGAGCCTCATTGAGCCTACCTGCCCGGCCTAGAAGATCCACCATGCAAGAGTAATGCTCTGGACCAGGTTGCAACCCATATTTCCTCTCCATTGAATCAAAATAATCTAGTCCTCTGTCTGTTAATCCTGCATGACTACAAGCAGACAAGACACTAACAAAAACAGTCCTGTCAGGTTTATCTCCAGTTCTAATCATACTATCATAGAGCTCCAGAGCAATCTCCCCTTGTCCATGCATTCCATAACCACCTATAATTGCTGTCCATGAAACTACACTTTTTATTGGCAAATTGTCAAAAATATCTCTAGCCTTCACCAAATTACCACACCTGGCATACATATTGATCAAAGCATTATTCAAAAACAGATTGGACTGAAACTCACAAACTTTCATACGTCTCTCTATCTCTCTGCCAAAGCTCTGCGCTCCAAGATGAGCACAGGATGAAAGAACCCCAACAAGCGTTACAGGGTCAGGAGAAACCCCACTTGATTCCATTTCTCTATAGAGTTCCAGAACATCATTAGCAAGTCCATTCCGGGAGTACCCATTAAGCATAGCGTTCCAAGTAATTAATCCTTTCTCTGGCATGCCATTAAATAACTTCCTTGCATAACCAACTTCCCCACAATTTAAGTACATCGTAAGCAAGCAATTACCAACTGAAAAATCCACATCTAGTCCAAACTTCACACAAAAACAATGAATACACATTCCCAGTCCCAAATTTCCTGGAATCCCACAAACAGGAATAAAACCCAGCATCGTAATGCCCCCAAGCTCCACAGCCAACTTCATTATTTCACGAAATAACAAGACGGCATCATTAACTCTATAATTCAACGCGTACCCAGCTATTAAAGCATTGTAACAAACCGTTAGCTTCCGCGACTGGGGATTTTCATCAAACACCTTACGTCCATCGTCAACCAAGCTTAATTTACAATACATAGATATCAGAGAAGTCTGAACAAAGGGTTCTAATGAACAACCAGTTTTAACAACATGACAATGAAGCTGCTTTCCAGTTTTTGAGAGAGAGAGCGCCGCGCAAGACTTGAGTGTGAACGGAAAAGTGAAGGCGTCTGGGGAGTCGCCGGACAGGAGCATTTGACGGTAAACAGAAAGGGCATCCGCATATAGGGACTTCTTGGCTAAGTCTCTCAAGACACCGTTCCACGGCGGTGTTTCGTTAACGGTGACGGTGGTTGGCCTGAGATGGTGAATCTGCTGATACAATTTGGTTTTGACGCTCATTGCATGGTGAAGACGAGAAAAACGACAGCGCAAGACGTCGTGTCAGATAACGGACGGTTAAATCCATTGCGCTTCATATTTTAATTGCGTTATTCTATTCAAAACGCTGCGTTTTAGTCCATCGAGTCGTGATCTGACACGTCAAACCATCAGAGAAGGACTGGAACATGGCTCACCCGATAGAGTAATAGATAGAATGTAAGAGATTACCAGCGCATAATAAAAGGAAGACGCTAACCGTCTCGCAGAGGCTGAGAGCTATGGAGTCCGTACAGTTGTCGACCATTTCTTCCCGCCATTTCTCTACGCCTTCTCTCTTTGGAAGCTCCAGAAGGTTTAGGAGTTCTGTTAGAGTTCTCTCCTGTTCTTGGGTTGGTTCGAGCAACGTCACCTCGCTCTCTTCCAGGAATTTGTTTACTGTAAGTGCTTTTCAATGGACTTAATGCCCTTTTCCTTCACACCGGATATTTGTTTGTGATATGTTGAACTTGTTGATAATTTAGAGAGATTTATGGAACTGGGTGAATTGCAAGAGTACTGTTAGTAGTAGAAGAGATCAGCGTGGTTTTGTTAGAGCGGAAATGTTTGGGCAGTTAACAAGTGGACTCGAGGCTGCTTGGAGCAAGCTTAAAGGAGAAGGTCCTTTTTCCTTCCCTTTTCTGGCTTTATGTTTTTGTTTTCTATATTTTGCAAATGTAATTGTGTCAGCTTTTTATGTACCCAGAAAAAGAAGTTTGCTTTTTTATGTTTTGTTTGTGTTAAAGTTAGCAAATTTAGTGTACGGAGAGGTTGAGAACTGCTATCCAATTTGTTTTTCTCAAATCCGGGACTCAGTGGAAAAATTTTCGGTTTCGTGTTTCAGAGGTATTGACCAAGGAGAATATCGCGGAGCCGATGAGGGATATAAGGCGAGCTCTCTTGGAAGCAGATGTGAGTGAAAGTATAGGGTGATATTAAATATCTATTGTGCTGAAACGGAGTAGCTAATGTGTTCTACTGTTTGCAGGTGAGCCTTCCGGTTGTTAGAAGGTTTGTACAATCAGTTAGTGACCAAGCTGTTGGCGTCGGTGTTATAAGAGGAGTGAGACCTGATCAGCAATTGGTCAAAGTATGAATTTCACCGTAATATATTGAATTAAAACGTTTGATTTTTTTAATGAAATTAGTTTAGTGAAGCCTCATATATCAAGCTTAATTGTGTTGTTTGCTGGGATGAAACAAGTTCTGCTGCTTTGTACTATTTGAATTCTTTGGCCGATATATTCTTTTGTGCTCTAAATTAGTGATATTTCATGTGATTGCCATCCTTAAGATTATTTTCTTTTGTTGAAATATTGGTGATTTAGGACAGCTTCTTCCAAACTTACAGCAAATCCAAAATAGGGACAATGATTTTTTAAAGTACGCGTAACAGGAGATTGTTATTCTGTTCTTTGCTGCCTCTTCGTTACCATGCCTTGTCTCACACTTGCAATGGAATCACTATTCCTCCTACATATAACCTTTTTCATGCAATCATCTCTACAAATGTTAAGTAGATATTGTAGCATGAAGGAATATGAGGGTATCACTTTAAAATACTATGGATAAAAAATGTCTGTAGCTTGCTGATGGCTGGTTTTCTCGTTCTTGTAGATTGTACATGATGAGCTTGTCAAATTGATGGGAGGAGACGTGTCCGAACTATCATTTGCAAAATCTGGGCCCACTGTAATATTACTGGCTGGTCTCCAAGGTGTCGGAAAGACAACTGTCTGTGCAAAGTTAGCTAATTATCTGAAAAAACAGGTTGGTTGAAAGGCAGATTGTATATATTGCAGTAATTTGTGTGCACGTGTGTTTGTGTATATGTGCATGTTTTCTATTAATGTTGTTTTTGCTCCGAAATAGTGACACCTCTTTGCAACATTGACGACAGGGGAAGACTTGCATGCTTGTTGCTGGAGATGTCTACAGACCTGCTGCCATTGACCAACTTGTTATTTTGGGTGATCAGGTATTAGATTCTGATTCCTAATAAATGCTTTACAAGCAAGTCTAAAGAGCTGTCAAAATTGATTGCTCCGCTACTTTATTATCAGATAATACACTGATATTGCTACCATTTAGTTAAACATCCCTTTTCTAATAACTGTGTGTTGATGATCTGATGTAGGACAGCTTAGAGGTTGGGTGTTTAGGATATTTCGGTGGGTTAATATTAGGAATTGAAGGGTAGATTTTTAGTAATCACACCTAGAAGAAAATAACCTAAGTTTCACACCTAGGGTTCTTAGGAGTCACACCTAAGAAAAGATTGTTTCA